>LWCA01001106.1:0-12166 GCA_001642005.1 Intoshia linei | reverse complement strand
GAAGAGAAAGGTGCAGAGACGTTTCAGTGATACGTTTCCAACTTTTTTCTTCTTTTACTTGTAAATTAATGGTAGAGTTGAGTTCGTCAAAATAAATTTTGACTTATCGACACCTCATCACCTCATCAGATTCTGTAATGTGGTGTGAATTTTGAAAGTGTCTTTTAATGACGTACAAGTCTCGTACGAGAGTTTGCATAAAATCATCTATTATGGATAAAGCCTTGTCGTTTTGACTAACCACCCCGTATTTTTTTGTTTATTCGTCGTTGAAAAACGTTCTTTTCCCCATGAATTTCAATTATGAAAATGAAAAAAAAATAATTTTATAAGCGATAAAAATTTTAATTTTACAGTTGTGGTGGTTTTAAATTTGATTCAAAAACTTTCCAAAACTTGTAAAAATAAATTTGAAACAATAAATGAAAGTTCTCGGTGGGACAAAATTAGTTTGAAGTGTCTAGTCCCACTGAGTGGGACACTTTGCTCATTACTGGTCTAATGAAACTCACTTAACCTGGATAAAATCGATTAAATTTTATCATTTTATATTTTTGTTACATGAAATGTTCATTTTACATCGTTGCATCCGTGTGTACTAGGGGTGGTGAAAATCGAAACCAACATTAATGTACAATGTACATTATAATAATTTAGTATACTCGGTTTTGAAAGAATTTTTCTTTAAATTAATTTATAGAAAATGTTTACTTACAATTATTGAAATGTTATGAAAATATTAAAAAAATTAATCTATAAATATCAGCATTAGTTCTTAGTAAGCACTGCTTACCCTTTGGGAGTACGGATGTATATTATATAATGACGTTTAAATATTATACAAGGGATAATTTTATTTAATCCTTTTTTAGTGATCTGAAGAAATGTGAAATTGTTTATCAAATATCAAAAATTACAGTAACTGCGTCTTTTTCGACAAGTGAAATTCTAAGTGACAAATTCAATATTGATGTTACAGATGTAGTGAAAGACTTATTCACATTATCTGATAATATTGCTAGAATTAAAAATCAATTCTTAATTCCTCATTCTCCCGGTTCATCAAATGTTCAGGTATATTATAATAAAATTTTATATATCAATTTTAATAAATAATTTTTAATGTATATTACAAAGAATCATGCACTTTATTCATCATATATCCTTAAAGTATGATAAAATCGGAGCCCACATTAATTAAAACTATTACGAGTCCATGACTCAATATTTATGTATATTATACATACCTAATAATAACCAATAATAATTAACATAATGGTTTGTTCTAATATTATTGTTGTTCGAAATGTGTTTATTAAACAAATCAATATCAAAATCTACGCTATTTATATACACTGCGCGACAAAACTATAGCACATTCATATAACTTTATGAATATTCTTTAAAAATGATTTTGTTAAAAAATGTATACCCTATTATGCAACAATGTATTGTTATACTGGAAACAAAAAATTAAGATCGTTTGTTAATTTTATCTAACTTAAATATCAAATATACTTTTTATTTTAATTTCAACTCGTTACAAAAGTGTCTATATAAAGTAAATATAAAGTTAAGATTTTTTATTGTCTGTTTTTAGTTTTGGTCATATTTTTTGCAATAAATTTATAAAAAATTTAGATATCTTAAAATTTTGCAATAATAATCCAAAATATGCTTCGTGAAACCTTTCTTTCAGATTATAACAAAGGTCAAATTGATGCTTTATTGGCTGAAGGAAAAGTGGTCACATATATTGCAAAATCGATAGGAAGAAGCCGCAAAGCCATATATAACTATATTAATAGATCAGGATTTCTGAATATACCACTAAAACTTAAAATTATTGGCAGACCTTCAAAATTCACATGTAAAGAAATAAGAAGAATAATTAGAAAAACCTCAAAGTCTGTCTTATCGGCCGGAGACATAAGAGATGAACTAGATTTGAATAGTTCTGTAAGGACAATACAAAGATCTTTGAAAGCCTGTCCGTATATCGAACGCCGAAAACTCAAATCGAAACCATTCTTATCAGTAAAACATCGAAAAGATAGGATGACGTTTTCCCGTTAAAATTTAAAAACAAACTGATCATCTGTCTTTTTTCAAACGAAAAAAGGTTTAATTTGGACGGTCCTGGTGGAGAGTCGTATTATTGGCACGATCTAAGAAAAGATGAAATGTCTAAAATGGGGAGAAAATTTGAAGGGGTAGTATTATGTTATGGCCAGCATTTGATGTTAACACGAAAAGCAAATTATGCTTTATTAACATAAATATGAATTCTAAAGTTTATATTGACGTCTTAAACAACTACCTACTACCCTGTCGAAGGTCGTTCAAAATATTTCAGTAGGATAATGCATCAATTTATAAATCTCAAGAAACAAAAACGTGGCTAAATTCAAAGAGGTTGAATGTTTTGAGATGGCCGGCATGCTCTCCAGATCTAAATCCTATTGAAAGGTTATGGGGAGTTCTTTCTCACATGATATATAAAAATGGCACACAATATAGAAATTTACATGAGTTAAAAACAGAAATTGAAAAAGCTTAGACATCCTTACCAGCTATTACCATTTCTAGCATGAACGACAGGATTTTTGAGGTTATAAAGAAACATGGTGGCCACACGCATAATTAAACAGTATTTATAATATATATTTTTATCATTTTATCAAAAATAAAACTTTAAAATGATAATTGTGCTATAATTTTGTCACACATGAAATAATTATATTTTTCATATTTAATCATTATTTTTTTACCAACCATATTATAATTTTGACGGTGAAATATTTATTTGAATGACACTTAGAAGATTTCCTAATGTAATAAATTTTACTTTTTAAAAGATAATTTGGAAATATAAGCAAAATTTAAAATGTGCTGTAGTTTTGTCGCGGAGTGTATTTTAGTAAATTTTTTAATATGTATTTAAATGTAAGTCTAAATTATGATTCCCATCTGAGATGATAGAGTTTAATTTATATTGATGTATGGATTGTGATGCATGACTTAGAGTACTGGTTCTCACGGTGTTGCACGTGGTAAATTTGAGGAAGAACAGAAAGGTGACAAGTACAGGGTATCACTAAAAATATGTGTATTTACAATATTTATTATATACGGGCAATGAATAAAATACCATACAGATAAAGGGTAATGCATTAAAAAGGTTAAGATCCCTGATTTATACTTATACATGTAATAATATTATAATTATTATTTTAGATTTTTTACAAAAACATGAAAATAGGATCTCAATATTTTTTTGTCTCAAATAAAGATCACGTAACAACAAATAGTTTAGATTTTATTCCATTCAACGATTTATTCATATCTACACATTCTAACTCAACTAGCATGGGTGAACATTATATTTTTGTCAAATCTAAATTGATAGAGCGTCCCACTGTTAATGTATGATTAAATACTATTTATAAACCTATTAATTTAGAAATCAAAGATGCTCTTTTGGGTAACATTTTCAGATAACACCATGATAGAATTAAATAAAAATTCACCATACAGTAAAATATATGACATATCTATCCAAAGTTCCAATAATTCGGTGGTAAATATAGTTAATAACGAACTTAATTTTATAAACCCTGGAAAATCAAATATTGTTATAAATATATACACGAAAAGAATATGCGAATTTTCTAACTCATTGTATAAAAAATTCAGCTCACTTAAAACTATTTCTCCCAATAAAAACCGAAAAACCAAATTTCAGTTAAAGAATGATCAATCACCCTCTATCAATTTAAATGAAAACCAAAAGAAATTCTCAATACTAATATTTCAAAATAATAGCCACATTTATTTAATTAATGAAAATGTAGGATCAGTTGATTTGGACAGTCCTAAAGAATTAATTTTTTCAGTTAAATCGTGGAACAGAAATTTCGATCAAGTAGACATTGAAAAAAGTTTTAGTGGACAAAACGTTTTAACAAATATGATATCAAGCCAAAAAAATAATAAAATTAATCAAGAAGTTTCTTTCGTAAAATCCAACATGGGTAGAATAGTTATATACAGCTTGGTGTGTATATTCTTATTGGTTAGTTGCGTATTCTCAATTTACATAATTCTATTAATTATACATCATTGTAAAAAGATAAAATTGAATAGGTTCTTTATATTTAAAAATTGTGAAACGCCACAATATAATAAACATGACAATTACTTCAACTCTACAAAACGTTATAATAAAAGTTTTCTCACAAATTCGATAAATTTGCCGAATATTAAAAGCTCATACCCCCATGTTCCCTCACAATCAGCACATACAGTTAAATATTCAAATTATAAGTGTAAACCAAATACAACTGACAGTGGTTTTTCTACAAATCAAAACGTATCTCAAAAAGAAACTATAAGAAAAATGAACAGATGGATAAAAAAAAATTATTTTATTGAAAATACAAATTTTAGCCATTATCCATCAATCGACTTTAATACGCAATATGATGTGTACAATAAATAATACGTTATTTGTGAAAAATCCAACATTTAAATTTTATTTTTAATTGTGATTAAATAATTGGAATATTCATTACGTTTTCATCCATTAAATTCAATTTTATAACAATCATTGAAAATCTTTTGTATAAATGGTATTTTTTCTATAATATATTTTAATTTATATATGGGTGTACAAATAATTTTAAATATTAATATGTACATTGTATAATACTTAAACTAAATTGACTTACCTCAAAACCATCAAAAATTTCAGAGTGCATATTGAAGAAATGAGAAAATATTCGATATAATCGACGAATTATAGAACGTATTTCGTTGCTACCCTGGGGTGTAGAATTAAGACACCTAAACTTTTAGATTTATTTAATTTAATCCCAATGTAAAATAATTAATCTGGTATACCTTGATAAGAACATTTTAATTTATATACAAAAATTAAATAATTCCACGGAATATTTTCGATATTTTTTAAAAAGAAAGCATTAATTTTGATTAGACGCTAAAGGATAAGTTTGATAAAAAAGGTGTGAAATCAACATGAACCAATTCCTAAATATATCAATTTTTTCAAAAGGTTCGTTTAATCCAGAGATTAACCTTTTTTTGGTCATCACCCCTTACACCATAATTTAATTTTTTTTAGTAATCATCTCTAATAAAAAGTTACTAAAAAAAATTTTCTTAAACTCCGTATTAAATTTTTGTGAAATTTTAATAAAATTAAATTAAATTCGATGATTACCATCGAAATAATTTGACAACTTTGCAAACACCATTAATATATTAATAGACTAAATAACTTCATTGGTTAATAATAACAATAGTAATTCATGCATATTAGGGTGTGCATTTTTGACACTTTTTGTTAAATTTAAAAAAGTTTATTTACTGAGTGTCCCAAATGTTATTTAAAACATAATTATCCAAAAAAATTTACAAAATGCTTTGATTTCCTCCGCTTAAAAATAATTTAACCTTTTTTAAAATTTGAAGAGTATAAGTATGATATGTAAATATGAGTCATAATGTATAATTATATTGTTATAATTAATTATAATTATTACTGCAACGTAATAACAATATATATATACCTATCAGGAAATATTTTTTGATTGTTGATCACAGTTATAGCCAAATTCAATGTATGAAATGAGTAGTCAATAGCACAACACTAAATTTTAATTAATTCACATAAATAATGTTTGCTACACAAATATAATATTTCTATATCCCCCTCCAGCAATTTTGCAATTAATATAAACATGTCTAGATTACCATATCAGTTTCTGAATTTTTTTATATGCTGCAGATTCCCAATACCCGTCATTGAATAAAAATTTAGAAAAAAAATCGAATATATTCGTGAACATTCTTTTTTATTTTTGAGAAACTTTCAAAAAACGTCTTAACAGTTTTTCAAAACAATTAAAGAGCTAATAAATTAACACTTCATTTGAAATTAATGTGATATACTTGATTAATTATCGACCGATGACTATTTTCAAAATTATTACAAAATTAATAGAAGATTTACAGAAGGGTATTGAAAAGGTTAAAATTGCAAAAAACCACCACTTTTCTCTTAGTGTATATAGTATTTCAAATCTGAATAGATCAAATCGAAACGAAATTAAGCCGTTACGAAAAAAAATAATTAAAAAAAACATTAAAAAGGCATTTGTAGAGTTCAAAGTTCTGGAAAAATAGTGACGTCATCGTCAATAGCTCACCGTATGCGAAATTCTTCATCACAATTTACCATTAGTCGAGCCTTCAAGAATAGTGGTATAAACATTCAGGTCAAAAACTTTTTAAATTTTTTTAAACAATTCAAATTATTTTAAAAGACTTCTAAAATTTACGTTTTATTGGATTTAAAAATTAAATGGTTGGTATTCATTGGTTATCTATATAAAATTAAATAAATTAGCGAAAAATGCATTTCTGTCTGTTTGTCTATAACCACATATATAAGAAAAAAAGAGGCTTATAAATTTAAAAACATCAATTCTCGTACAATTTTTAAAATTATTAACATTACGATAAACGTCAACCTCAAAAAAGTATATCATCAGTACAAAAACCATAACTTACCTTTTTTTTAAAAATGAAAAGATTCCTAGACTTTAAAAAATTTTAAATTATTATATAGATTTTAAAATCATAATGATTATCATAAATTTACATTTGAAAAACTTAATAGTCATATAATTTTAACAAAGAGCATATAATACAGTTGTTTCCGGCTAGTACACACAAAAAAATTCAATATCACAAAGTTAAAAAAATTAAACCTTCAGGGTCGATAAAGCAATTTACTATTTACTTCCTTTTTTAATGTTATTACATAAAAATATATGTAATAAGTAATATAAAATAAGTAATGGTTGTAGAATTTAAACAAAAAATTATTCTGATACAGATTATTCTAATTGACCTACATAGATAAAAAAATACGTAAATAAAAAATTTCAACCACAGAACTCTATGCATTCCCAGTCAAAAATATATTTTAATAAATAATTATAATCAAAAAAATAAAAATGTAAATATTGATCCTACGATTTCAAAAAAAAAATGAATAAATATGTATATATTTAAAATACAAATTAAAATATACAGAAATACGGTTTCAATTTCATAAAATAATTCTTGAGATTTTTATCGTTGCTCACTAATTAGTGCCAGTAATCCACTATAAATTTAATTTAATGTGAAATAATCGTTCCATGATAAAACAAGTTTGGTAAATAAAGTATTCAAAACTTGGTAATATGAATACATTTTTGGTAATTCTGACATGTTGATGTAAAATTATTTATTAACTGAAAATTTAATTTTCAATTTATTAGTTTTTAATCTAATTTCTAATTTATAAAGTGAATGTAATACCTCTTTCGGTTGATTGTGAGCAGAGCAGACATAAATTTCGTTATTTTCAGACATACTACAGCATGTAACAGAATTACACTCCTTCTAGTATTAGATTTAATTTAAATTAAAATTAATTTTAAGTGTATTCGTATTTATATCAAACTAAAATCCGTGGAGGGCCGCTTATTTTGAAAAATTCATCATAATTATTTTCTTAGTATAACCTTTGGTAAGCCCATGCTAATATGAATCAAGATTATTATGTATTTGAAATGACTTCAAACCAGATAACAAATTTAAAATTAATTGTTAATTATTGTTAATTAATATTAATGATTTTAATGTGATCTCTCGCATTTTAGGTTTAAAAGTGATCATAAACAATTCATTTTGGAAAATTTAATAATATAGTATATAATATATATTCTATTCACATATAAGAAGTCGCGGCAAGTCTCACTTTAATTTGAAACGGGCAGCAAGTTTAACATGACTGATATAATATATATTATATTATATTATATTAATACATTGCATATGTATAATATACATAGTTATATAATAAAAATATACTAAATGACAAGGCTATGAAAAATATATTTATTTTAGCAAACTATGTTGTCAAGGAAAGTCTGACTTTTTGGAAAATTAAACTACAAACATAGCCAACAAAAATATACTTACATTTCTCAACAAGTGTGACCCTGGATATTTTGTTTTGTGAAAAATTGACACCTGTTGTATATGAAATTATTCATATTATTAATAAATTATTACAATTTATTATAATTAACATTAATTTAAAATAATATTAGACTTTATAAAATATATACGAATTAATAACATTTTAAATTTACACTGATAGATACAAGTAGTCGACCCATTTCGATAATAATTTGTCTAAAAAGATATTATAATTATAATTCCATTTGTGAAACAATCAATGCATTTCAATAATATAACTGTTATAACACATACGCACAATGTGCGTCGTTCTTATTATATTTCATGTTTACCTTTTTTTTAAAACTTAAAAATGGTATATAATATATCAGCCATGTCAAACTCAAATACGTGGCGTCGGCTTCATAAAAATTTTGATAGCATCACCTTTAGAAACCATTCTAATATGAATCGATAGAATTGTGTAAGATGTACATCAGGCATTTTCAACGAAATGATCTCACATTCATTTAGCATGCCAAAAACTACAAAATCTCCTCATTTCAAAATGAACAACATAATGAATGTATCCTAATGAATTCAAGAGAACTGATAACTCACTTAGTTGTATAAATTGCAATTGCAGTTTGTTAAAGTTCACAGAAACACAAAAAAACACAGATTGCCAAACGATACTCCTCCTCTACCTAAATTTTTAAAAATGTTTCATGATTTTACTCACCAAATTTTGGAGGCATTTATATCTGCGGATATTCCACTCTATAAACTGAACAACCCTAAAATTAAGGCCTTATTTAATGATTTAATAATAAATCGAGCTAAAGCAGCTGTCAACTAACTTGGATTAGACAATGCTTTGATTCAAATATGTACATATTTATCTCTGTTAGATGTAATAGAAATGGCTCAAGAATCGTCATTTAGCATAGAAAAGGCCTACAATGTATTATAAATTTGTCCTTTGATTCGGATCCCCACAGCTTAAAGGATTATATTAATAAACGTCTAACGAAAAACGACATATATGCCATTATGAATAATTTAGATTCAAACAAATCCCCAATATTATATCATTCTCTAAGGAACGCTCCTTCTACACCCGTCAGCGTAGAAACAAGTTTTAGTCTGTTAAAAAAATGGTAACTAAACAGAGACTATTAGAACCTGGAAATATCAAAAAATACATAATTTTGTATAAAAACAATAAATACTCTATTAATTATCCATTTGCATAGTTTAATTTTTTCGTTTAAATTAATATTTGGTATATTGAATATTGAGTATGAAGGACATTCTTGAAGGTAAACAATAGAAAGTTATTCTTTTAGAGAAAAAAAATTTCAGTAAATATTTTTAATTTTCAAATGGTACGAAATAAAAACATGAACAATGAATGACAACATGTGATGAATGATAAATGAAAACAATTAAGTTAACAAGATTCAAATTATAATTGTATACAAAAAAATTTTTTAAAGTTACTAATAATAGCTAAAAGTTACTAAAAATCAGTCATTAAGTTTTTTTTTATTTTATAGGTTATTTAAAAAATTGCCCTACTTATAACGGTGCCGCCAATTTTTTATTTTACAAAGTGGTTCACTTCTTTAAAAAAAGTATTATTTAGGAATCCTACAAATACTATTATAGATAAAAACTGAATAAATTCACACATAACGTAAGCTTATTGTACTATTAATAATATAAAAAAAAATTAAATTATTAAAATTACACGATCATTTCAAATTGCCACTCAAATTCTTCTTCAATGATAGGAGTAAGTATTTGTTCCATGTTATTGGATTCTTTTCGAATTAATTGTTGAATATACTGATGTAAGTAAATATTAATAAAAAATTCTACAAAACCTGCAACATAGCAAAAGAAGTAGTTAAATCATCAAATTCTACCGTCGGCCAATTATTCCACTCCTAAATACACAAAAAAATATTAAAAAGTAAAAAGAAAATATTTTAAAATATTAAAAAAGTTGATTTATATTTTAGTCGAGTTAAGATCAGTGTTACAGATACATGTATTACATGTGATAATACTCTCAGTAAAACTCGAACATGTATACAATTGTCTTGTAAAGTATATAAACCCCATATTATTGATACTAGGTATCAATAATTATAATTAAAATTAGTGACTGAAATTATCATTAAAACGTGGGCAAGAAAATTTTACATATACAAAAAATATTTACACTAATTAAAATGACACAATATTTTATCTCAATTACTCTGATACTTTATATACTATCTATATTACTATATAGTATATACTGCAGGACGGCAACCAGTGGCACACATAATAATTTTGGTGGATCCTTAGATATGACACATTATGGATTTATAACAGGTAAATATAAAGATTTCCCATCCATGGATTAAAATTATGTTAGTAATTATAAATTGTATCAAAAATATAAATATATGTTTTACGGTGTTACCTCTCTTGTTGTACCTTTAGAATTTCTAAAATTTGAATTCATTTCAAAATAAATGTCAAGTTTTGTGCACAGACAGAATAACTATATAAACTAAACTTATAATGAAACAATATTATAGACTCTTATTAAAGTTTCTAGCTTTTATGCTAATAATGGCTATATTGCTTTTCAATATGTACTTACTATCTCATTTTTCAGAAGACTCATCTGCTGGAAAATTTTCACATCTACTCTACACCCACGATAAAGTTTATACTTTTTCAAATTATTGTAACCCCCCTTCAACACTAAAAAAACAAGCAATTAGTAATAATATAATGATGAATAATATTTTATTTTAGGAACTAACTCATCTGATACAGTTATTGGACTAGTATCGATGTTTAGACATGGAGATAGAACACCTATCACATTTAATGCAGTGTCGAAATTCGAAAAAAATTTTGACATAAACCTGAAAAATTTTGTAGATATCATCTCAGGTATTTTTATTTTTAAACATTTAAATTATTACCAATGGATCATGGTGGTATCAAAATATAAAATAAATTTATTTATCTAATCAGTTATTTATGAAAAATTTTTGTATTACTGGTACAGTGAATATTCTCAAATTCGCCTTTAAATTTTAAATTTTTTTCTTTTTTTAGTATAAAAAAATTTTACTGTAGGTGTCAAACGAAAAAAATAAAAGTTTTTTAATTTTAATTATTTTTTGAAAAGTATCTAACTTTATTTTTTATCCCAGTAAATGGAAAGAAAAAGAGAAAAGATTAAATTTAAAGGAACAGCTTGAAATCTTGAAATACTATGAGAAAGATAAAAGGATAAGCAGTGTTTCTTTAGCTTTAGCTACAGAGACTTTCCAATAGAAATTAAAAAAATACCAATTAAGAGATATTTATAACATGGATGAAACTGGATTATTCTATAAATTAATCCCATCACGAACAGTCACAAAAAATGTTAGAAAAGGGCATAAGCTAATTAAAGACAGAGTATCTATTGCTCTTTGTTCAAATTTTGATGGAACACATAAACTAAAACCTTTGATTATTGGTAAATTTTCGAAAAACCAAGATGCTTTAGAAATTTTGATCACAAAAAATGTTTTTTATGATAAATCCGATCGCGCTTGGATGACATCCAAACTTTATAAACAATGGCTGATTAAGTTTAATTCTGAACTAAAAAAATCAGAAAGAAAAATATTATTGTTGGTGGATAATTGTCCAACCCACGCTAGTGGAGACTTGATACTTTCTAACATAGAAGTCATATATCTTTCAAAAATATTACAGGTATTCTTCAGCCTATGGACAGAGGAATAATCAAAACATTTAAAGTTTTATTCAACAATTATAAAATGTCGAGTATTTTGCAAGAAATTGAAAATGGAAAGGCCGTATTTGATGCATATAAAAAAATCAACTTAAAAGATGTGATTATATTTACAGATCTTGCTTGGTCAAATATAAAAGAAACTACAATATATTGTTTTAAACATCTTATTAAAGATGAAGTAGAAGTGGAAAAATCTGATACAGAATGTTTAAAATTAATCAAGTTTGTTAAAGAAGCAGCCATTCTAGATCAAATAAGCATAGAAGATTTTTTAAAAATAGATTATGATGAAAATGAGGCTATACTTTC
>LWCA01000623.1:0-21914 GCA_001642005.1 Intoshia linei | reverse complement strand
CATTAAAAAAAGAAGGGTAATTTGGGGTTTTGGCCCTGAAGATATAATTTTTTTGAATTTAAATTTATGATAATGTTTATGATTTTAAAATCCGCATCATTGTATATATTTTTTTAAGATCTCCAACTTGTTTGATATTCAAAAAGAGAGATAACTGGGGTTTTGACCTGTAAGATGTGAAATTGGAAGGTTAAAATTATGTTTGCGCACACCCCGTAAAAAACTTAAATTGAAATGTGGATTTTATAAAATTATAAGACGCGTAGTTATTTAAATACAGCGTAACACACAGACAGACACATACACAAACAAAAATAGCGTAGCATATTATATAAGTTAGAATAGATAAAATATTTCGCTAACCCCTGTTTAAAAAACATAATAAATCTATACAATCAAATTTAAAGTTAATCAATAAATTGAACATTTTCTATTTATATCTTGTCCTTCCTTATCCCGACCTCTCGTTAACCTTCAGAACTGCCGATACGAATTTAAATTTTAATAGCTACAAAGGTTTTTTATCAAAGGTTAAATGACTGCAAATTTGTATCAACTAGTGACTTTTACCCCGTTCTTCGAAATAATTCCTTAGTCGATGACCCATGATCTGAAGTTCAGATTTTGAACAAACAAATTTATCTCAATGAAAGGAATGGTATATTCACAATCAGCAGGATATATTTAATTAAAACATCTGTTTCAAGTTTCTTTTTTAAGTAATATCGCTTTATCCTTTATTTTAATTATATTTTTCTCATAGGAGAATGCTAATGAAAATTTAAATTAAAATTTCAAGTATATGTACCAGTACCTTCGATTATTGTAAAAAATGGTAGAAATGGAAAAACTTTTAAATTTGAATAAACCAAATGCAAAAAAAATATTCATAATCAATTACGATTCAGTTGTAAATGTACAATATTATGTCTAGTGCCGCTAAACAAAGTAATTATTTATTTGATCGGTAAAATGAATTGAAATGACTACGAGCAAAACTAGGTGGATTAGTGAGGATTATTCGTGTTTGAACCATTGAGCTATAAAAATAATAGCATCAATACATAACAATAATTATAATAAACATTACTGCGCCATTATAAAACTATATTGTTCATAGGGATTAACGCGATGAAAGAAACGATACTTTGTTTATATATAATTTGACTACTCTAATTAATTAGTATTGTTCTTTTAAAGTTTTTCAACATTGTCAAATAATATGTATACTTTTGTTTATAACTGAAAACATTTAAAATACGGAATTATGCTATTGTTTTAAATTTAACGGTTCAATTTGATGAAATGAGACTTAATTAAAAATTAATTTGAATTTGATTCATAAATTGTATTCACAAATTGTAAAATAACAAAGTCATCTGCCAGATTATTTTTCCGATACGTCATTGATAAAATATCATTTTCTAGTGTTACAATCCATTAAAAAGTATATCCTGCAGATTTTTCAAAAAATTATTGATTTTGTAATTTACTCAAACGCTCAATTGAAATTTTAAAATATTTTCAAAATTCAATAATTTTAAAAACTACAATTATATATCATGTTCAAAAAAGCACTTTAAATGTAAATAACGGTAATCAAAATAATACAGTAATGTATAATGGGTCAAAATTTTTAAATTAATGTTATTATTAATCAATTTTTTGTTAAATGACACAATTTTTGCTTGTAGCAATATGTCACTATTGTTTTAATTTTTTTGTGATTGCTTATATAATTAATCAAATGTTTTAATTTTTTTATCAATTAACCTACTCCCGACGGATTCATGGCATTAGTTTGGATACATTTATGTTTTTATACAATTTTTTTACCAAATTAATAAATTGTAACGTTTTCCAATATAATTATAATTGACTTAATTTTCATTGTATATCCACAAGGGAATTATGTCGTGACTGCTTTTCCTATAATGTAGTTTTATATTTAAATTTATTTTCAAAATCATAAATGATGGGTTGTATTTTAATGTGTAGATTTTAAACTTTATTGATGTTTAAAATAAATGTAGAGGAGGAAATATTTGATTGGTATCCAAAAATTATAGAGTTACAAAAACACTTATATTTTTAATTTCAAATTGAAGAAATTTAATAAAATATATAAAATATGAAAGTTATACAAACCGTTCTCATTTATTAAAAGTCCTAGAATTTTAATGAATACAAATTCTCAGACAGTTTTTTCGTGAGAACCGATTATCAGAAATTTCAATCTCAGAAATTTCCATCTTCACGGTCAAAAAAGCAAAAGTCCATTTTTATTACTAAACATTTTTGAAAATGAATTCATTAAGATGATAAATATTCAATAATTAAAAGTCCTAGAATTTTAATAAATACATATTCTCACAGAATTTTTTCGTATGCACCCATTATCGTAAATTTAAACCTAAGAAATTTGCACCTTAATAATGAAAACTAAAAATGATTATTTTATTGAATTTAATTATTGAATTTAAATTTATTTTCAAAAATTCAAATTTTCAATGAAATTCAATGTTATAATTATAATTTATCACTAATCCAGTTTCGGCAATGATAACAAGCATAATTCAATAAACTCAATTTGATGGGTTCTAGAATTTTTTTTTAACTTTACACAAAGTTAATATACAAATTAAAATATTTTATGGCACATTTGTCACGCCAGGGGGCAGCCCTTAATCCCCCAGATCCGCTACTGTATCTGGTACGGTAGGTTCATCTCTAATTTACATTACAGTCTTTACTTCGAATTCAAAAATTTAATGTAAAATCAAAATATTAGCCAACATTACCCCACTTTTTGGCCTAATTTGTATTTCTCTTGTTTATAATAAATTATAAAACACAAAACTATTCCATTAAACATTATCGATTTACTCCACGAGACATATTTACACCCCATTGTGTTACTACTATATATATTATAAATAAAACGCAAATTTAATATAGCAACACCTTTTTCCACTATAGCAGTTTCGCGTGTCGCGTCCATTTAAACACATCCAATTTATGTTTAATACGCCGATAATATTAATAGTCTAATAATTTTTAGCGTTTAAAGTGTCGACGTTAAAAATGTATAATCAGCTTGATCAAATAATAAACGGCGAATAACAAACAATGTAGTTTAAAATTAAGAGTAATGGTCTAAATTTATTTGATGATTTGATAATATACTGTACAAAACTGATTAATAGTTTATCTAAATATATGAGATTTGGTTCTTTTGAAAAATGATTTTGACTTTTCTTTATAAAAAGGTAGCATTTCTTCATTGATTGGGTTAACTTTTTTCCTTTTTTGTAAATTTTGAATTTCTTGAAGGGATGAATTTGGAGATGCTATTGGTGAAATGTTTTTACGTTTTAATTCTGATTTGTCTAAGGTAAATTTTTTCATTTTTTCGCAATTAGATAACATGGTACTATTACATGGGTTATTTATATCAACGACGATAGGAGTGTTTAATTTGAGCATTATAACCTTTTTCGTTTTTCTAAAATAGTATGATTAATTATAATAAATAATTAAGAATTTAGAAAAAATATATGCAAATCCATTTAAAACTATTCAAAAATGATTAATGAATAATTTAAAATTACTTAATCAATTTTGTCACAGTATCAGCTGTAGACCTAGACACATTAATTCCATCAATTTCAATAATATAATCGTTAGTTGTCATTCCACAATGTTCTGCAGGTGAATCTAATTATTAATTAAAATTTTATATTCAATTAAAATGTAAATATGAAATTTAAATCATACTAACCTTTTTTAATTTTAGCAATTTTGACTGGAAATTTTCCCTTAACAGTGAATCCATAACCGTATCGGTATATATTTCTGAGTGCAACAATTCTAGTGACAGTATTGTCGTTTTCATCAATTCTATATCTCGGAACTATTGGCATAGGTATTATATTTTGTAGGTTTATTTTGTGGTGTTTATTTTTTCCTATAGAAAGTGGTAATAGGTTGAACCATCCGACTGTTTTCTAATAACCAATTAATTTAATTTTTTTAAATAGTAAACCTTTGGACATTCTATAACAGTTTTAATACTAAATGACATACAGCCAATAAATTCATCTCGACTAAAATTTAATTTTATAACGGTTAAATAAAATTTTTTACTTGTTAATGGTGTCTTTATGCCACAATGTTATGAATAATCGTTTATCTTCTGCGTCCAGGTATTGTAACATCATTTTTTCGTTAAAAATGGGTTGTTGGCCTCCAAAAACAACATTAGTTTCAAAACGGTTATAATCACAATCGTCTGGTATTACACATACTTTGATACTAAATATTCAAATGTAAAACAAATCAAAAAATTAATCTTACAAAGAATTTGGTGAATCATTTGATCGACATTTGATGCTTCTGCCTTTGTAAACTAAAAATAAATTTGATTAAATTTAAAAATTTTTACATTTTAAGCAAACTTTGTCGGGTTCAATAGCAATAATATCCAATTTTAATTTAGCTAATTTTAATATTTAAATTTAATTTATAATTGACTTTAAAACCTTTAAAGTTAAAATCGTTTTCTGTTATAAATGAATGTATATTTAATTCATTCGATTTTTTTGATTCGTTTGTTTCTAAAATATGTTTAGATTCTTTCAGTTTCATTTACATTTACATGTGTATTTACATTATATTAAACTAAATACCTATTATTTTATTTTCATGGATCTTTTTTATAGGACTTAATGGTGATTTGTTTTTCATTTCGGCAATTTTTTTGTTTTTAAAAAACATGTAACTTCTTCTACTTTCACAGTTTCTTTTTAACTCATTAATTGATTTAAATGATTTCATGGTTGAATTTTCATAAGTCATTTCAATATTTTTTACAGATATTAATGTTTCTTTAAATAATAATTCTCTAAACAAAATGATGTAATTTTTAAATTTAAATTCTTTAAATGATCAATTTCGTTTATTTTATTATATTATTATGCACATGAATACATGTATCATAATTATCATTTATAAGTACTGCTCTAGTATCGACACGCCTATTTTGACTTTTGTTTACAGCCTAATTAACTTGACCTATAGAATTGTTGCAAGTCAGTTACAACGTTTACAACAAAAGACCCGATACAGTCAATTTATAGTAACATTTCCGATTGATTAATGTCAATATTTAACAGAATATAACTTGTTGAAAATTTTTAATATACAAAACAAAACTATAGTCGTAACAATTTAATTAACAATCAGTCAATTACACATTATATTTAAAAAGTTTATGCTATGTGTTTGTTTAAATTGATGCGATAAACAAAGCCAGATTTTTAAATTTAATTACATTTATTGTAGGTAGACAGGTTCATCTACATATCAGGATATGGGAATATAAACCCATGGTTAATGGGTCCATGCATTCGGACACGAATTTTTGCCGTCTCACAAAAAAATTAATAAATGTGATATATCCTTTTAGTATAAGGAAAAAATTATCATTATGAAAATAACACCATATTAGAAAGTATTTTAATTTTAAGTTAAGCTGAGAGGTCAATCAATAGCTTTGAAAATAAATAATTTGTGTTTGAAACTTTTTGAATTACATAATACATACATGTATAACGGAAAGTGAATTACAAATATAATTTATACATTGTATATATGAGTTTATTCCGGTTATTGAGAATATTATACTTGTACGACTGGTAGAATTTTAACAATATAAATACAAAGTCAGTTTTCTATACTGGTGTAGTATCATCAATACTAATCTCAGAAGTTGAAATCTAATAATATTTAAGGTTAAAAAGTTATTAACATGTAAATAGAATATTTTTACTAATAATTTAAAAATAGGTTATTATTGTTGTTTATATTTAATTTTGAAAACATTAGAATTACATTATAACGTTTATGACACCGAAAATTGAAACTGACTCTTATCTTGATTTTATATCATTGTCAACAATAATTTAACAAATATTGTAAATTTTAGAAATTTAGCTTTTGCTTTTATGACTTGTTTCCTCAAGTTGACGTTAATGTTTTACTTACATAAAAATGTTTTATGCGTGTGTCTGTGTAACCGTTTAATTAAAAATTAAGAGTGGTATATGTTAAAAAACCCAATTTTTAATAAATTTTATCGAGAGTAATGTTTTATCGCAAATTTTATTATCAAAAATAGCGTTTTTCGTATCAAACCCCTACTTTTTTTTTTTTAATGAAAGACCCCTAGAATTTTAAAAACTATAAATTCAGAGACACTTTGTAAAATTTTTAACATTATTGTGAATATCAACCTTTGAAACTTATATCTTCATGGTGAAAACCTCAAATTACCCCATTTTTTAAAAATATAAAAGGCTACAATTTTTTAAAAATACAACTTCTAGGGGAGCTTTTCAAAGCAAAAGCATTATTATAAATTGTAATCTTAAAAATTGAAGTTAAATTTAGATTAAAACCAGTGCAGGGGTGGATTCAAAGGGTGTAAAAGGTGCAGTTGCACCCCTACATTTTTAAAAATTTTTTTTTAATTAATGTTTTGTAAAATAACTGAAAAAGGTTTTAATTTATTAACACAATATAGATACATAACATTACATGCCATTACATGAACAATTAATCATGTGACTTGAGGCCTTATGTTACATGCACATCTACATCTATAATATGATCTCAAAGCAGAATATACTAGATGGAAAAAAAATGAACTTGATTCAAAGACAGAAATGTAAATGTGAACGCTCCATTAGCATTTTAAGAGGATTAAAAACCTTTTTAAGATCAACAATGACTGGCCCTCATGAATTGCCACTATGACTATAATTTTAATATTAAAAGTTTAGTTAATGAATTTTCACTACTTCATCCAAGAAGACTGGACCTAATTGATTTAGGATTATTTGATAAACAAAATTAATTTCTTTTTTTTTGTGCTGATCATTTTTTTTATTTTTGCGAAAAAATACAAATTTGGAAACTATTGTATAACAACCTTTAAATGAAATTAAAAGAGACGTTTAAAATCAAACTAGACGCCTTGATATTAAAAGAGACGCCCCTAAAATTTTTTTCGACTTCGGCGAAGTTGAATATATAGCTTGCTTCGGTCGCCCCATTAACTAGGCTCTTGAATCCACCCCTGCAGTGAATCCTTTTTTTAAACTACAAGTACACTAACATTCAGAGCCGTCTTAAGCCATTTCGTGGCCCTGGGCTAAGCAAAGGGCCGGAGGACCTTTAAAATTTCAAGCGAAGCGATAAAAAAAATAATAAAATAAATATAGGTCTCTTGTTTAAAAGACAGGGCATACTCAGAGCCGTTTTGAGCAAAACAAAAAACCATGTGGAGCGAAGCGATAAAAAAAATTTAGGGACCCTTTTTAGAAAACAGGGTATGCAGTTGGTTAGAGACTTAGAGTTTTATTTCATGGAGTATTAATAAAACATTAAAAAATATTATGTAGGTTTCTAGTAACTTATATTTCTTTTACAAAAGTTTACTTTATAAAAAACAAAGTTTACGATTTCATTGGAAAATATGCACCATGCAGTCACAAAAAATTCTTGACAAATCTTCACAAATGTTGTTTTCTCACTTTTTCTGAGAGAAATCAGATGATATTATCAAAACTGATATCATTAAAAATATTATTCTCAATTGACATTAAGAAGAGCGGATTCAAACAAAGTTGATATTGAAACTGGGCGTCTCTTTTTAAGATATAAATGTAAAGTACTTTTCCTAATTTGGCGGTCTTTTTTAATGAGTGGCCCTGGGCTAGAGCCCATATTGCCCATGCTTTAAAACGGCTGTGTTAACATTAATAAAAAAGTAGCAATTGACTGTATACTTGTACTGTATTATTAGCTTGTGGTAAAAAATTTATACATTATTTTCAACTATGCAGAAAGGAAAAAAGGTCGAGAAATAAGATGATGTAATGTAATAAATGTAATAAGATGATGATATAATGAGTAATAATTAAAGAATATTGACACAACATCTAATCTCTTATCTAATATTTACTTCTTTTTTGAATTAAAAATCTGCCTTAAGTCTGACCAAGGCCGAGTGGTGGTTACATAAATATTATTGAATCTGTTTCATATGTACAAATAGTTTGATATCCTAATTCTTCCACCCCTCACAAAACCATATTGTCAGTTAGCTTGCGCCGCCGTTGTTTGTACTGATAATACGTATGAGTTTTACAATTAATACAATGATTAGTTGTACTTGACATCTTTTATTTACATATACAGTGTTGTGTACTGAGATATGAGCTATTGTGCAACTAGATACAAACTGGTTTGCATCCACATACGGAGTATAGTGTAATACAATCAAAATTTAAAATTGTCCGTATGTGCAGAGCCGTTTTAAGGTATGGGCAACATGGGCTGTAGGCCAGGGCCCCTCATTAAAAAGGCCCAAATTAATAAAAGTACTTACATTTATATCTTAAAAAGAGGCCCCAATTTATTAAAAAATACTTCACATTTATATCTTAAGAATTAGTTTATAAGTTTTGAAGTTTATTGAAGATTGAACTTTTTCTAAACTAAAAATAATTAAGAATGAACTTCGAAATTGCTTAGCTCTATAATGCGCTCTTCTTAATGTCTTGATATATATCAGTTTTGATAATATCATATCTGATTTCTCTCAGAAAAAAGTGAGAAAACAACATTTGTGAAGAATTATCAAGAATTTTTTGTGACTGCATGGTGCATATTTTCAAATGAAAAAGTAAACTTGGTTCATTAATTAATGTAAGTAATTTTTGTAAAATAAATAAAAGTTACTAGAAACCTACATAATATCTTTTAATACTTTTATTAATACTCAATGAAATAAAACTCTAAGTCTCTATAACCAACAGTACGCCCTGTCTTTTAAACAGGGGACCTAAATTTTTTTATCGCTTCGCTCGAAATTTTAAAAGCCCCGGCCTTTTACTTAGCCCAGGACCCCGAAGTGGTTTAAGACGGCTCTGCGTATGTGGATGCACACTAGTTAGTATCTAGTTGCACAATAGTGTTTATTTAGTTGCATAACTTTGGATTAAAGTTAAAAAAACGGAATTGTAATTTAAATAAATAAAAGTTATTATTGGTTATTAATAACACATCATATTATAATATGACATATTATACATGAAAATTATTACTATAAAAATTATAAACGACTTTTTCCATGTTTAATTATGTTTATATCTCAAATTATAATTTATTGTTTCATTATTAAAAATAAATCTAAATAGCTGAAACAAATGTACAGAGAATGTATAGACAAACTAGGCAACGTGTGTATTTTGTTTGATGTGACCGACAAATTTATAATTTGGAACTAACTTAAGTGTGAAAATTAATACAAGTGCTTAATTTAAGTCTATTAACATTATGTACATTAATAAGTCGTTACTTGACTGTGAAGAGTGATTATAATAATTTTAGTTTACTTTCACAGAATATCTGAGATAATAAATAGATTAAAATCATTAATTTAATGGACAATTTATGAGTATAATCTGCATATACAGTAGTAGTTGAAGCATTTGATATGTCAATTTATATTTACAGATAATAAAGATAAACATTGTAATCAGATACAATTATACAAATTAATGCATTGTTTTCTCATTTAATATGGCTTACTCTGTTTGATACAAATTTAATGTTTACTAACATAAATTTATTTAAAATTTATCTAGTGAAATTGTTATTCATTGGATCAGATAAAAAAATTGTTAAAATATAAAAAATGTCATGCCATTCATGTTACTCAGATTAAAATTAGTGGTCATATTTGCTGGTTTTTATTATACTCAAAAATAATGCTAGTAATGTTGTTAGAACCAGTAAATTTTTTTAATCTATAAATGATTAATTTGTAAAAAATAAACGGAATACAATGACGCTAGTGAGTCTCAGAAATTTTTAATTCTTATAAGTATCAAGTAAGTAAAAATGAAAGTTAATATACAATTGTAGTACTTCGATAATATGATATGATAGTCAAATTAATAACATTATAACAGTAATAATTTTATAGAAAATATTATTATGATAATTTGAGAGAAAAAATTAATTTTGAGTTTTCTCCCAGTTTTTGAGGTTAATTATGAGGAATCCAAACACCATTAAAATCAAAATAAATTAATTACAACTGAATTTAAAAAAACAAAATGCACAATAAAATATGGTAAACCGATCAAAGAAAACATATCCATTGAAACCACCAAACATCTGCCAATTAATTAAAGTCATGCTATTTATTCATCTAAACACTTTTGAATTACTTTTCATAATTGTATTTGAGGGAGGGTAAATATTAACCCATCTCTTTTTTTTTAATAAATTTTAAAATCAAATAAGGCATCTACATTCTAAATCGCTTTTTATTAATTTAAAAAAAGTATCAAAAGTCAAACCCTAAAGTGATAAAAATGCGTGTATCAATAATTATGAAGAATTTAAAGTGAAAAATTTAATAATTCAGCTAGACCAGAGCTGCACAACCTTTCCACCAATTCAGCCACAATGCTACTTTTATCATTGATACTACGGCATTTTTTTTGACATTGAGAAAGTTTACTCTGGACCTAAATTTTAAGTCTAATAAAATAATTTTTTTTAAATTTTAATCTCAACAATTTTTTTATTAAAATTTTTAATATATTTATTTCAATCATCCAATTTAATAAAATCTTACCAGAAAAAACCAAAAATTTTACCAACCCTTATGGAAAAAACCCTTTTTATCGCTATTTTTTTGACAAATCTATTTTTACTAAAGTTTTAGAATAAAAATTACCCTATCTGATTCTAAAAGAAAAAACCCAATTTACCAACCCTTAAAGAAAAAAATCGCTTTTACCAATATTTTGGTGAAAAATTTCATTCTACCAAACTTTTAGATGAATAATTCCTCCAACTGATACCAAAAGAAAAAACCTGATTTTAAAAAAATTTGTTACAAACTTCCTTTTACCAATATTTTTTTGAAAAACATTAATCATTCGGTAAATAATTAATAATAATTGGACAACAGTAAAAAGTTTTATTAAAAACCGATTTGTTGATACATTAGAGTGGAAGACATAAAAATAAATAAAAATGTAAATATTAATAATTACATAAAAAAAGATATCAGTAACTGTCTTGATTTTGTGTGCCAATCGTAACATTTGAGAAACTGGGGCAAAGTCAAGAATGTAATTCTTCGATTAAAATATTTTAAATAGACCTTGAATAAAATCTGATTTAAACTTTTCAATTTGAATAAAATAATATATTGCATTATGATCAGATGGATTTCTCACGGCCGCACGTTGTGCACCTCTGAATTAGACTAAAGTCAAAACAAAATAATGTAACTATTATTATTTATTTAGCCTTGTTTTTCGATTGTTCCAAATAATATTGGAAAAAAAGATTTTTTCATTTGTCGGTAAATCAAGAGTTTAATCTTGTAAGATTTGGTAAAATCGAATTTTTCAAAAATATATCCGAAAAATTGGATTTTTAGCTATGGTACTTGAAATGTTATTTTTTATTTAATATTATTAATGGTAGGATAAATAATAGATTTTTTAGATAATAAAGTACTTTACAAAAATAAAAATTATTTTTAATTTTGCTGAGAATAAAACCACCAATGTTGGTAACACTCTTGTTCATATACGATACTACATACTTATAATATTATTATTACATATATTAGTGTTTCCATTTTTTTTTATTAGAAAAACCAATTTTCAGTTGAATGCCTTATTTAATTTTAAGCATCTGTCAAAAATAATTTTTAGATCGGTGAAAATTTAATAAATGAGCAGTACTAATGAAGTTATGAGTCATAACACAGCAGTGAGTACATGAATTTCTGTAATTTTATTAATAAATAATAGAATATAATAAGAACCTTATAATGTAGAATCACTTTGATAAAATAAGACATTGACATGTACAAATGTATTTGTAATGGTTGGAAATAGATTATATTAATTTAAACGATTTCGTGTTAGTATGTGATATTGCAATATATTAATGTCAAAGTAGTGGGATTAACATTAATTTCGCATTTAATTCAAGTATTTTATTGAAGCGTCAGATGAAGTAGCTTTATTAATCATCAAAGGAAAATGAATAGATATTTTAACAACTATACATTCTACCATATGACTATTGGTTACACATGGGAATAATATTCTGTCTCAATTATTGATCAATTGCCATCAAAATATGATAGATCTTGCTAACTGGAACGGTAAAGATTAATTTGATAACTTTTTAATAATCTTAAAATTATGAACTATTATTTTTTGTATTATTGATAAGGCATGACTAACAGGGCCGTGGAGAGCCACCAGTAGGCCTGGCCAGGTGGAAATTGTGGGCCCTATAAAAAATTTAAAATAAATGATTACTCTATACATTGCTAACTCGATCATTCATAATCTAACAATTAAAAAATAATAATTATCCCCAAAATTGCACTATTTTGACAAATTTCCTCCCCTACAAAAATAATTCATCCTATGGGAGCCACTTGGCTCACCGTGGAGGGCAGTTTTTAAAATCATGAGCATTCAAATAATCGAAATCTAAAAAACTTGCATTTTTACGATCAAAACCACAAATTACCCTTTTTTATAAATTAAAAAATCCTATAATTATCAAAAAAATCACAGCTAATAGAGTTATTTTTATTTAACCTACACCAAAAAATTCAATCTCTCAAATTGCCACCTTCGCGAATCAAAGAAGCAATTTATTAATTTTTTGATCTAGTAACTTTATAAAAAAATTCAATAACTATGTCCTAGAATTAAAAAGTAAGGATTATTCTGGTACAGTTTATTACAGTTGATATTGAAAAAAATTTTGCTATACAGACGTCTGCGGATTCCCCGTCAAAAATAAATTTTAATATAAAATCAACCAATGTTGTTTTTTCTGAAATGTATGATTGAAGAAGTATGTAGTTCAGGTACAATTGTACAATGTACATTAAGGTGTCAACTTTTTTTGATAAACGTGTAGATTTTATTTGAATTAAAATATTTTTTTAGGTATATAGCCGTAAAAAATATTATATAAATGAAGGTAATTCATACTGGAACATGTGAATAGAACCTTGCATATGAGAACTCTAATAATTTTTCAAAATTCTATAACGTATGTAAATTATAATTTCTTATTAACTGCTACACCTTATATATGATATAAATATACCTTTCCATCGTTCGATTTCTATTTAATCCCGACAATATTTTAAATTTCAAGTATAATATTATTCTCTTGACAAATTTCATATTAATTTTTTTAAAATGAAGACAACACCGTCGAGCGAAAGCATAAAAATAAAACCGGAAGTAGGATTAAAATGTCTCATAAATTTAAATTAAAGTTTATATGTCACATGTATTATGATAATCCTTACAAAACATTTTATCAATTTCGTGTACTACATGGAATTTAAATTTAAATAATTATCATTTAGTGCCATATTCATAATTTTAGTGTCATTACAAAAAATAATTATTGAATGCGTTGTTTTTAAAGGCAAGTAAATTTTTAATTTAATGTAAAATTGATGATCTTAAATTCAATTAAAAATGTCGACATTTCATGTGAATTTCTGAAGCTAATCATTGTAAATCAAAAAAAGACAAACTATTAATCAACGATATTAACGCAGATTGTATAAAAGTGAAAATGATTTACAAAATTTATTTAAATAAAAATCGTACATATCCAGTACATATGAATAAAATAATAGCAACAAGATTATTTACAGTTTTTACAAATGTAGGAATGGTCGATATTATACACATTCGTTTCAACGCAATCGGCATGATACAGCTTGTTGCACCCAAAACATAAAACCCACACAGGATTTTCTTTAAATGATATTAAATTTAAAAAAAATAATTACAATATACCTGGTGCTTTACACGACTTTTCCGACGCACATATTCTATTGCGGAACAATCTAGGGTATTTCTCTGAAGCAAATTCACTTTTCGACATTTTGATGTTAATTAAAAAAAATATACGCCTGTTAAATTCTAAATGTAAGTATGGTTTGACTAGAATACTCTCCGTAAACCAGTTTGATTCTAATCATTAGTTTACCCATTGTTATGGATATTGTTTTATACACCGGACAGTACTATAACATTTAAGACCATTATTTATTTAGTACTAAGATACTGATTCGTGTATAAGCCGATCGGCAGTGATGCGTGCAATTATCCTGGTTCAAATGTCCACAATTAACATTTTACTAGTATACAACTTATTGTGCTGCTCAGTAGTACTGAGTCAATACTATATTTTAACGCTTTTAACAATAGAATTTTAAATTTATTCAAAAGTGATCAATACAATTTCACGTTGATATTTATTCAAGTGTCAGATTTTGTTATTTAATCCTTATTGTTGTTTGGTATAATTTATGAAATTGAAACTGTTATGGGTCACTTTAAGTTGTATATTAGATATAGAAAAATTAATCATAAACTGAATGAAAGAATGTTTGTTTAATTACTTATGTCGTACTGCATTCTTAACCATGGTTTAATTTTTGCCATACAAACCATGGGGCGAACTATCAAAAGATCGTAAAAATATTAGAATTTATAATAATAAATTAGATAAAAAAATATTCTCTAATGTGAACACCATAGAATATTTCTAATTTTTTTGTAATATTGTTTGTAGGTATAATATGGTATCTTAATATTTCAGTTTTAACTTGGGTCTGTACATTCTAATATTAGTATATTTTTACGATATTTTGAACGGACACGGTGTAGTTGTTTCGTAGCTGTAAACGTTACAAAATACACAAATTTAGTTTATTTTTTTAATTCTATTAATATTTACAACAAGTGTGGCATGATATGAGTTACATTCAATGACGTAATTGTTACATTTTTTTTGAACAACGGTAAATATTTCATTAGAGAATGAGAAGTCGAAAGGTCTTTTCCTGGTCTTCACTTTGGTGTCGAAATCATGTTTGACTCGGATTTTATCACCTATAATAAAACATATTGATTGAGACATGGTTTCATACCGATATCTAATTTTTTCATTCATTGTTAACACATTTGCATCTACTTCATAGTGACTATATACTTTCAGCTTTGAATTTCCATTATTTAGAAAATTTAATATATACGGCATAAATAACTTAAAAACCTTTCAAAAAAAACAATTCACCATCTTTAACTGTAAAGTTTTGAGCCTTCATCTTAATTTTGTATTTTTCTTGTTTAATCAAAGTAATTAGATCTTCTTCTTGCAGAATATTAATTAAATTTATTTTATCTTGCACAGTTATAAATGTAAAATTTTTAACCATGATGAATTGTATAACGATGAAACAATTTTTAGTTTTGCTATTATAAAATTTTTGATTTGAATTTAATTCGACTATAGCAACTGAACTTTATATTTGGTAACCGTTTTGAAATGGTAAATGTTTTGACATACGACAATATTTGATTTTAAAATTCGAATTAGAGTATATTTTTTTTAAATTCTCGAACTCGTTTGATTTTCAAAAAAAATAAAAATTGGGCTTTTTGACTTTATAAAATTCTAAGACTGGTAGTTATTGAAATAAATGGTAACACACATAAACAAATATTGCATAGCATATTATATAAGTAAAGATTATTAAGAAAAATAAATAAGTGAAAAATGATATTTCGGTAATGATAGTAATTACAATTACAATTAACGCCATTTACTGTAATATCTTTTTTCCATTACTACTAAATTTAAGTGAATATATTAATTTCATATATCAGGGATGGAGTGCATACGATCCTCGGGTCCATAAAACTATCTTAACTCGATCTGCGACAGGCGCAACTCTTTATTATTATTGTCACAACACACGTGTGTAATTTGATATTTTTCATACGTAATTGAGAAATTTGTTCTAAAAAAATACAAAATTTTTTTATTTTTTTACAGTATTTACAATATTTTTTAATTATTGATACAGTATAAATATCGTATAGATTCTATACTGGTGGGGCCAAGCCGCCATTTTGGGAACCACTGGTATAAAATGTAATAGAATACAACTATGAAATGTACATATTCCACGGGCAAGTCGTAGAATGTATACATTTCATGGATAATGTTACTACTATACTAATCCACATTCTGCGACTACCCCATATAATTCTATGCAACATAAATATATGTATAAAATACATTTACATTTTCCTATATTCAGTCCTTCAGCGTCAAAAACATAATTCCCCTTTATTTTAAATATTATTAACAAATAATTTTATTTTACTTTTTTGTAAAATTTGGTGGCTCTCATTCTAAGAACCTGACCATTCAATATGCAGTTAAAAAAATATTTTAAGTAATATCAAAATAAGTACTCTAATATAATTAGTGTATTAAAAAAGGTTGAGAAACACTGAGTTAAACAAATGTTCTAAAATATCTTGTTTTTTAATCACAACTGTAAGTAATCCGATGAAACTTAAAAACTGGATAAGATAATACAAGTCAGAAAAATATAATTACATAAAAATACAAATAAAAAATTTAATTTAAACGGAATTTATACAAAAAAAATTATTTATGAGCAGTCCAATGCCAAAACCTAAAAATGGAATTTATGAAAATTTTAATTGAAAAATATCTCAATTTTGATATAATGTGTTGTAATAATTAAATTAAATAAACAAATACCAGTCAACCTTGGTAGTCCAACTCATATTAATGGAAACTAACATATCTGCATCAAAATAGTTTCTAGCTAAATGAACAAATAAAATATTATATACCATATGTACTTTTTACAGTACAATCTCTACATCAATAAAACCAAACTACAACCCTTTGCCCAATTTGAATGCCAGATATTCTTATAAACCATGATTAAAATACCTGGTATAGTTATCTACCACATTTAAACTTTATGTCAAGGAAAACATAAAAAATACCATTCAAACAAGATTTAAAAAACATGTAAAGTCAATTCTGTTTTATATGAACATCCTAGAATATGAACTCATCTCAATATGAAAACGACAATTTTGTTTGAACAAACATGGATTGGACATTTCAAAACTTTTAATTATATTATTATCGCCATTCATATATGTTCATATTACAGTATATTATGAACATGATCAAAACCTGGTTCCTTCATGTTCATATAGAACAGAATTGACTGTATCTATTTTTCTCTAAAGCGAGTAATTTTGCTTGATTGGTTCTCAAATGTTTAAAGTTTAAACTACATGTATAGTATACATTGTATACGATAAAATCGACGAACCTCTATTTAAATTAAAACTTTGATAAAAATTATAAAAAATAATAATTAACAAATTTACCGTCTTTTAAAGACAAAGAGACACATAATATTTGTCTCAAATATTCAATATCTTTTACAGAAAGTTCTTCTATTCCACTTGGTATCATCATTAGAAAAATATTAATAAAAAATTGGTGGCTATCGAATAAAGCTAAATTAAGCAAGATATATATAAATAAAATATTAAAAAAATCAATGTCCAAACTACACCATTAAAAACTCTTCTGGAAAGTCTTTAAGGAAGATTTTCAATTTTAATAATTATAAAACAATTAATATATAGTAAAGTCAAACCCATTACACTTAAAAGTAGGTTTGATCAAGCAAGGACAGCTTAAACCTTAAACAAGTTTAAGCTGTCCTTGAATCAAGTAAGTAACCACTCACAGTTGGCCACCATTTATTACAAAATGGTAGTTTCGACATTGAATAAAATAAATAAATATACCGGCATAAATTTTATGACAAATTTTGGTAAATATTTTGAATTCATTAGTCTCTAGCGGGTTATCCTTTCCATTAGTAATAACGTTTAGAAAATCATTAGTAAGAATAAAAGGAACACGCTCCCGTATAATGCCAAGTTTTTTTTTCTTATGATTAAGAAAATGACCAAAATCAATATGAAAAACATGACCACTTTTGGTAAGCATTATATTATCATTATGACGATCCCTGATACCTAAAATGTAAGTAGCAACACAGTAACCAGCACAAGAATAAGTGAAATTTTGAATAGCTTTCCTGTATTCATCAGCAGTGGAATGATTCAATTTGATCCACTTCAACAATCCAGCGCTATTAATTTGCATAGCACTCATCACAGCACTTTTTTGAATAGCGTAAAGTGTACAAGAACCTCTGACGACTTCTATAACACCGACGTCGTGGCCGATAGATTGACAACCATATGGTATCAATTTAACATCGACACCAATGTCTTTCCAAATACGATCCAAAACGCGAAACATTTGTAAAGTCAACATATCTTGACGTAAATCATCGCCACTCTTAAAAATTAAATTATACTCTTTATAATATAAATGAGATTGAGGGTCCGAATTTTCCCAAACAAGCCACAATGGTTTTTTCTTTGAGGTCATGACTTTGCATAAATGCGGTATAATTTTGCCATGTTGATGGGAAATGTTTATGGGAGAAATAAAATTACTTACTGCAGCTTTAATTTCAGGATTGCTCAATTCTCTCTGTAAAACATGGTCCAAGTCTGTAGAATTATATTTCATGTGAACCGCCAAAATATTTAATCTTCTCAATGCCGTAACTTGATTAACTAGACTGTGTGAAAATTCTCCACAATACCTGCAATAAATATACAAAAAAATATTGAATCGATTTTTATAATATGGATCCGCACATTCCGTAGACAAGGTCCAATAAAAGCAATGCCCGACCCTAGCATTGCTCCAGGAACGCTCCAATAAGAAAAATATGAGAGCATTATCTAAATATTTTTCAGCCTTAAGAGCCTGAATCAATTGAATCATGTATAAAATGATTTCTTCGTCTTTACAATGTTTTCTTAAAGAGTCTACAGCAAATTTTCTGATTCTTGTATCCACAAAACGATTGTCCAGCAAAGCCAAAGCAAATCTCAGCCCGACATGGTCAAATAACTGCAAAAAAGCATAAAACTCGTTTATGCATTTCATATCAGTCCATTTTACAATTTGCATGTATTGAACCAATACCTCTGGATGATTGGCAAAATAATACCTATCTTTCCAAAACATTTTCTTTTGTACACTATTTAAAGGAGGACCCAATTTGTCCACAAAAAACCATTTATACATTTCAGTAAAATAGGCAGATGGTTCAGTCTCAGAGTCACAAGACACAACACCATTTTCTATTCTCACTGGTTTAATTTTATTTTTCGATAGAATTTTGTCAATAATTTTATTCAAATTGTCTTCAATTCGAAAATCAACTAATTTTTGGACTTTAAAACGGACATTAAGGATTGGAGCAGAAGTGTCGCCACATTCTTGTATTGTACCTGGACAATCAAAATCTTCAACTTTTGATTGAAATTTCCACATTCTATGACTAATCTCACCCATTGTGGGACAACCTTTCTCATCGTAAACCGGAATATTTAGCCAAAACAAATGTTTAGCTACTTTACCCGTCTTTTTTAACATGTGCAACAATCGGAATGAAATGTATGCATCTCTACACACATCTCTATAATCAATATTCAAATCATATAAACTGCGCCAATTTAAATAAACGCTGTCCACCTTTGTAGTATTAAAGTATTCAGTCAATCTAGTTGTCCCAATAAACATTGCTATTTGAAAATAGAAAACCCCATGATCCGGCAATGTATTATTATTCATCGATAACGTGTTACTATTCACCGTTAAAATTTCAATTTGAAATGGTTTTTCTACCACAGTATCTATATCCAAACTATCTTCAATATTGTCATCAATGTTCATTGTGTCTAAATTTTGTTCATATTCATCACAATCGCTTTCACTGCTTTCGCAATAGGATACTTGATCAACTAAGAGACAATCGTATTCTATTTCATAATCAAATCTTTTGTGGTAGGATATAACCTTGTTAATTCTATCCAATTTTTTAGCTGATAATGTTAAATCACTTGCTACAGTATATCCTTTTTTGTATATTTCATCTTGATGAATTAATAAAAAACTAATTTCTTTTTTTTCAAACACCATTTCTTCCACAAATGTATATGATATTATTGGAACTTCATCAAATAAATACTGATTTTTGCCACAGGTCTTCATCATGTATGTAGAACAGTCCTTGTCGTATAAATTTGGAAAATCTGATAAACCTCTCATATATTTAAAACATTTTTTTATTATATCTGATGGCAAGGTATTTTCCAATATAACAAAACTTGATAGTCTTTGATACGACCGATTTCTTGAAAAGTATATATAACAAAACAATTCCTCTAAAATATAATTTATTTAGCTTGTCTGATTTGTAATACGTCAAACAGTAGCTATTAACTAGCTTTGCAAAGCGAAAGTTTCAATAATTTTTTTTGATTTGAAACCAAATTATTAATTAATAAATTAGCATTTTCACTACTATCAATCTTTTAAAGGAGTGGTTCCCAAATTTGTTTAACCACGGATCGGTTATTTCACATTATTTTTTAATTTAAAGTGAATTAATCCAACTTAATTTTATTTTGTTAACATTTGTTTAAATATAATATAATATATAATTTTAAAAACAATTTTGTGATCCCATTTTTATAATTTATTAATAATATTTAATGTAAAGAAAATGCGTGTATAATCTTAAAATTAAAGTAAAAACAGTACAACTTTAAACATTGTCATAAATACATGTATTAAATAGTTTAAATTCAAGAAAAATAAAATTGTAAATATCGGTACTTTGTTTCGGTACTAAACATTGTCCTTCCTAACTTATATAAAAGGCTACACAATTTTTGTTTGTGTGTCTGTCTGTCTGTGTGTGTTCCACTTTATTGAAATAACTACCACTCTTAGAATTTTTTAAAGACCACATTTCAATTACAGTTTTTTTCCGGGACGTATAATAAGATAAATTTCAACCTCACAATTTTACATCTTACGGGTCGAAAACCACTGTTGTCCCTCTTTTTGAAAATCAAACGAGTTGGAGAATTTAAAAAAATATATCCGCTGATGCGGATTTTAAAATCATAAACATTATCATAAATTTAAATTTAAAATTATTATATCTTCAAGGCCAAAACCACAAATTACCCTTTTTTTTTTAATGAAAACAACCCTAGAATTTCAAAAAATTTANATAAATTTCAACCTCACAATTTTACATCTTACGGGTCGAAAACCACTGTTGTCCCTCTTTTTGAAAATCAAACGAGTTGGAGAATTTAAAAAACATATACGTTGATGTGGATTTTAAAATCATCAACATTATCATAAATTTAAATTAAAAAAAATTATATCTTCAGGGCCAAAACCCCAAATTACCCTTTTTTTATGAAAACAGCCCTAAAATTTGAAAAAAATTACAACTGGTACAGTTGTATCCTGTTAACACACAAAAAAACTCAATCCAATAAGTGATGACTTCACGGCCAAAAAAGCATTTTAGTATTCATATATTTTATTAACAAAAAAAGTGAAATAATTAAAAGTTCAAAAATTAAAAAAAGAATTATTCTGAAATGAGCTTATTCCAGTTGATATAAATACAAAATTTCAAACCAAAAATCTACGCATTCCGGGTGAAAAATACTTTTAATATATTCAACCAATATTTTTCAAATATTTCGATTAAAATAAAAATTGAAAATGTAAATATTGATCCTACAATTTGAAAAAAAATATGGGTGAAAATCTGTATAATTCATTCGTTCGCAATTTTTAAATTTCAAATTTTCATTTTCAGAACATTATTATTAAAACACTCAAATTTAAATAAGTAACAACAACAACGAAACTGAAAAAACTTTCTTAATATCATGTTTATATTACAATCCTTTGCAATAATGGTAAAATTCGACTGAAATGTTTATAAA
>LWCA01001083.1:0-12415 GCA_001642005.1 Intoshia linei | reverse complement strand
CAGTTTGATTGTTCCCTCATTAAAGAGTTGTGCGATACTTTTGGTATAAAAAAATAAATTCACGTCCTTATCAACACAACGAAAACGGAAAAGTCGAACGAGCAAACAGGACCATAATGGAAAAACTCAAAATTTTATGCACAACAGAATTTAACGATTGGGATGAAAAACTTGATGAAATTGTTTATTCATTTCGTGCGTTACCATCTTCCAGAACCGGGATTTCACCCTTACAGTTATTATTCGGAGAGAAAGATGATAATGCTCTAGAAAAGGTCAATAGTTATACAAGAAAATACTTCATATCCATGAAAAATAACTTTGATAAAAAAGTTCAAAAAGTCCTTTTCTAGTCATAACAGCGCTTATGTTCCCAATGTGCCTATCAGATCCAAAAATCAAAAAATATATAAAAAGAGGGATCCGCGGAATTGTTCTATATCTAAACGCTTAGTTGATTGCGACTTAACGAATAATCAAATCAAACAAAGTAACAATATTGAACGAATATTCTGTACGATAATATACATCAAAGATTAACAGATTACATCGACTCATTGATTAAACTAAACAAAGCTCTAGAAGCAACTAATAATAACGATCCTTCATTATTTCAGTTGATACACCATTATGAATTTATGATTGACCATTCAATTTCGGAAAGCTTACGAATGCAGGAAAACCCTAATATTTGATTAACCAAAAAAACAAATTTTTTTCTTTATTTACTTCTTATTTTAACTTCCTTTATTCTCATCTCAGATTACTTTTTTTTATGGGGAAGGTGTAGTATCATGATACTAAACAAGTTTATCTTATATCTATTCATATTAAATATAGTTATCATCATTCTCCCTTATTATCATTTAAGTCAACAAAATCTTATTAAAATATTTAATTTACAATTAAATCTTAATCCATAACTATCTTGGCCAAGGTTATTACACACAGTAAATCTGAAAATTCTGTATTTAAATGCAATGCAAAACCAAGAAGCTTTCTATTTAGTAGCGAATATTAGAGTAGTTAAATTTAAATTTTTTAACTCAGGGTTTCCTAGTCTTGTCATTTTGGCCACTGGGTGTTTAAATTTTTCATTTACAATGTCAGTTTTCTTATATTATTTATATAAGTCTGTAAAAAATTTTAAGATTAAAGTACAGTATTGCAGTAATAATAAAAACATAAACACGTAAATTATAATTTTTCCCAATTTTTTAAGTAGTCTTTTTATAAATTAATTTTTAATTGAATGATTATGAAATATATTCCAATGATTTAACCGTTCAAATTATGAATACAAATAACATGTATAGTTGTGCATTGCAATGTAGAAACCAGCGTCGCTCCAAATATAGAAAAATCTTGAAAACTGATTCCAAAAAACGAATTATACCACGCAGATCTGTAAATCGACCTTTTAATGGAATTTTTATTGATTTACAAAATCAGGTGTACTAGTACTTTATTGTAAATATACGTGTACGCACAAAGTTTCATGGTTATACAGTTTTTGATTAATTTCTAGTATAATTAAGATTTATATATTGATCTTTAGTTTTTAATGGACTTATAGGAATTTTTGTCGACAATCAAATATTGATTACATAATTCTTCAACAAATCTTTAATTACCATTAGGCCTTTTTATATCAGTTTTAGCAACGAAGTGATGAAACCTTCCAGTTTGGTAGTTTTTTTAGAAACTCAATATAGTAAAATTTTTTTTTAACTCAACTACTTTTTTTAAATGTGAGTAACTGTTCGTTAACAAATCGTTAAAAATTAATAACATGAAAATTAAAAATTTTTTAAATCGCCCACATAATTTTACTCTCGACTCCAAAAATTTCAGCCAATGTTAGAAATTCAGAGTAATCATAATTAAAATAATAAACATAAAAATCGTAAAACGATTTTATTATTAAAAATACAAACACAATTAATTTAAAAAAATGGGATATCATAAAAATTGTACTATAACTTAAGGTCCCTAGTATAATATATTTTAAAGTACAAAATATTAATTTTTGTTTAATTAACCAATATAAACTTTTCAAATTTGTTTTTTGATAAAATTTAACAAACAGACAAAAAATTTGTCAATTAACTCGCTTATTGTCCTTATTAAAGGAATCTAAATTCTTTTGTTGGATTTCTATATCCTTCATAATTTGACGTCTTTCTTTTATTACATTATGGTGTTCATCAATTTTCTTTTTTCCAGCTTTCTATATTAAATAGTTATACATTAATATCAATTATTATAATTAATTAATTAACGACGTAAATGAAAATTTAATAATATAAGTAAAAAATACCTCTAATTCAGCCATTTTTTTATTAACGGCAATGTCATTTTCCTGGTTTGCTGTATTTGCTACAGTAAAGTAAAAACTAGAAATGTACAAATGAATAAAAAAATTACCATATGAATTGTTAGTAATATCAATGACGTTATTGTCATTTTGTACTGAAATACTAATTTTATGACCGCTCTTATGAAAAGTTTGTCTTTTTTTGTGAGATTCATCCCTATTAAAATTTTTTAGACCACAAATGGGCTGATTGACACTTTTTTTTAGTTTGGTTTTTGTTTCTTTATTTTTTATAAAGGATGTATTGGCAGATTTTGACATTTTTATTTGTTCACATGTAGTTTGATATTTTTCTATCAATTGAAAATCTAATTTTGTAGTACTATGTAAATTTATCGAAATGTTACTACCATTAATTTTGAGATAATCGATTAATGGATTTTTTTTATATACACTAAATTGCAAAGTTTCTAAATAAAAATATCAAATTTTCCTATAATTAAGTTGAAAATTCAATAATAATATAGATGTGAATAATACAATAAAATTTTAATGAATTCAAGTAGAGACGTAGCTCAAGAATTTCGTTTAATTTTTTAATGTTCCATTTTTATTCTTTTAACCTTTAATTTATAATACGTTTAGACTTTCAATTGTTATTAATATTTATTAATTTACATAATCAATACATTTTGTATTATTTATTTTTCCATTTTAATTCAATCGTATTAATTGCACAACATAGCCGCTATATATTCCACCGTGTTTATGTAAAGTATTCATGTATATCATAGAATCAATAAGTTTTTTATATTCATTGTGTATTATAATTGGATTTCATATTTACATTAATGTAAAATGACAATACGAACAATGTTAATTGGTAAATATCCTACATGGAAGGTTTTAACTATTTTATGGCACGTATGCCAGGTCACCGGTAAACAAGAAATATGAAAAAATTAATTTAAATAAAATTGTCGATTATTCAAAAGGGGTTGGTAAAACCAAGGGTCCGTATAATTTTCCAGAATATCCGCGAAATAATTGTTATCTGCAATATTTCATTTGTTTTATTATGTACAGTGTACAATTTACATATCATGACGACTTTATAATTATACATTTTAAAAGACAAATTCGTATACATTTTACGTTTCACGTTTACATTCGAAAATTTTATTTTCATAAATTTGCATCTTCAAGTACTCAAAATACCCATTAACTACCCAATGTTTTGTAAATTGTGTATGAAAAAATATTGAATAATTATAATTATTATTATATTTATAATTAAAATTCCTATAATTTAAATAAAAAATAATTCCAATACAAATTTTTTTCATTTTATATTGAAGAAAAATTCAACCCAGTCAAAAACACATTTAAGTATTTTATCAATAAAATTTTTATAAAAATGAAAATTAAAACTAAAAATCGTAAATATCGAATGGAAAGCAGAATCTACTTTAACCGAGACCCGTTTTTGAGGATTTAGTGGAAATTATTGTAATAGGGTGTCTACTTAAATCTAACCATTTTTACTTAAATCTAACGATTTTTACTAAAAATGGTTTGATTTAAGTAAAACTGGTTGGATTTTAGTAAAAATGGTTGGGTTTAAGAATATTCTCATTGTAATATGGCGGCTTAATTTTCCAAATTGAGAACTTTTAAAAAATTGTATTTTTAACAATCATAATAATATTATGAGTCAATTTAAACTTTAAGTCCAGAGTCCGGACCCGTGGACAGGACCGTGGAGATCTAAAAGTAGACTGGGCCAGGTGGAAATTGTAGGCATCCTTTAAAAAAATTTTTAAAAATGGGACCTCTGTACATTGCTTAATCGATCTTTCATTATCTAACAACTAAAAATAACTATTGGAAATCGCAGAGAAAATTTTATTATACTATAATTTTGGTATACTTAAGAAATTTTCCAACATTACCTATTAATAATTTAGAAAAGTAGGCCCTCATGATTGTAGATCCGGGTCATATAACCTCCTAACCACTTCCACTGTCCTGTTCGTGGAAGGTGAGTTGAGTTATATTTATAAAAGTTAGACATAACATATCGTTTCCAAACAAATTTAGGAGCCTATTTTTTATTTTTGGTGGAACCAAGCATGATAAATTCGGCTCTGATCTATGATACACTTTTTTGCTGAAATTTTAAAAATCTTTTTCAATCTCACAAATTAACTTTTTCAGTATTTCTATTATCAAAGTCAATTTTTGTTTTTAATGTAAAAAAATTTTGTTGAAATAGTGGGTTCTTGGAGTTTTAAGTTTTAATATCACTGATTTGTAGCAAGTATGTAAACTCTTTAATTTATTCCATTAAGATAAATATGACTTCCCTCCACGATCAATTATGTAAAATGTATTTATGATGAAATTTTTTAGTTTGAATAAGAACAAAAAATTTAATCATAAAAATATTTTAAAATTAATTAAAATTTTTGCATATTAACGACACTTTAACATGGATATTGACAAGACACTTGATTTTTTAGATTTGTGTATTCGATTTACGTTCATTGTTAATAATACACTTTTTGGTATCAGGGTTTTTAATATGTGGCTTGTTGTCTCAAGAGTGTAACGAGGAAAATAAAGGAACGTAAAAAAGTTACATTTCTAGACATTCAATTATCAGACCCGTGGAGAGGCTAGGGGCCATATGGCCCGGGCCTACAATCATGAGTAACCTAATTTTTTAATTTATTAGTAGGTAATGATGAAAAATTTCTTAATTATATCAAAATTATCGTATTATAAAATGTTCTATGTTACATTATGTATTTCTAACGGTTATTTTTAATTTTTAGATAATGAATGATCGATTAAGCAATGTATAGAGGTCCTATTTTTAAAAAAAATGACAGTTGTATACTATACAAAAAATTGAGAAACACTTAACATACAAGTTTTATAAATCTAAAATATTTATACTCATATCATTACTATAGAGGGGAAGATTCAAAAAAATATGTGTGAATTTTTGGTTTAGGGGAGATTTTAAAAAAATGTTGAGAATCGCTGGTATAAACCCATGGTAAGTGGTCATGAAACTTTTTAATTCGTAGGACAGAAACGCCATTATTAAAATTTCGATATATTCAACTACATAATGTAATACAGGGGTCGGCAACTAGTGATCCACAGAATAATTTTGATGACCTTTTCAGTAAATATATAAATTATTTATTTTGAAATTTTTCAAGTTTTAAAACAGTTTTAAACATTTTCTACAATAATTGGATCACTATAATCATTTTAATACTGAATTTTCAGATGGTATATTATATGATGAATATATTAAAACCGTTTCAATTCAGTTAAAATTGAAATGTATCATATTTAAATTTTCAAAAACAGGGCGTATAATTTTTTGGTTTAAAAAAGTGGCCCACGACATGCAAAATGTTGCCCAACCCTAATATAATATAATGTATGGTTAATAATTAAGTGTGGAATTTCTAATTATCTAGATTCTAGAATCTAAATATCATTATATGGTTTTTGATTAAATGGCTTTATATCAGTATTTTATACATCTCACTATTAATAACAATCTGATTATAAGATGAATGTAATGTTAAAATAAGTGATGGCCTTATTTTATTAAATAAAAACATGATAAAAAATAGTATATTACCAAAATTTTCAAAAGTTTCGCAATTATTAATCACACATGTAATGGAGTATTTTTAAATTTAATTTGATGATATTAATCTCTACTATTTTTAAACTGAAAACAGAAATCAATAGAATTAAATTAATGTCACTTAAATTACACTTCAGACAAGTCTATATCATCTATTGAAATGGATAGTATTAGTGTATTCATAAAATTTGACTCAATTTCATATTGTTGCTACATTAAATATACATTGATTCAATTTAAGATAATCACCTCTACATGATTTTACTCTAAAGCTTTTAAAGTTAGACCGACTAGAATCTGTTATTTTTTAAATTATTATCATTTATGTAGCATTTTTGAATGAAAATTTTATTTTAAAATTAAATTTTCTTTCACATTAAACAAACGTATACTAAGTAGTAATGAGTACTCTTTTCCCATTTTATACAAATTAAATAAAAATATAATACAATATATCTTATAAAATAAGAAATTTCAAATAAATCATAAAAATTTCCGATAAATAATTGGTATTAATTACATTTAATCGATAATCCACCATAAATATATTTTTAATTGGTCTTATATTATATATCAGTGATTCTTAAACTTAAAACTCCATACCCCTATTTGAATAAAAATTTTAACGGTCCCTAAAAAATGTCTAAATCACTTAATGGGCTCAGCCTTAGATACTAAGGTGAAGATTCAATTTCCAAGGTCTAAAAGTGAAAATAATTGGTAAGATTGAAAAATAAATTTTAGTTCTCTGAAACTGGTGGAAATTTCATCCATTGTACGTTAATTAATTTGTATCAAAATTACTGGCTTTAGGTGGTAACCAAAAATTAAAATTTTTTTTTGGAATCGTTTTGTAGCCCTTTCCAGCATTTTGAAAATAGACATCAATACCTAACAAATCTAGTTTATTTATAGAACAAATAAAATACCTTTACTAGAAATATTGATATGGGGTAAATTTAGTGATTTAAATGAATTTTTTTTAAATTGTTTTTCAGGCATATATTGACGGTTTATACATACATGTATATGTAAATTGCAAAAATGTATATATAATTAAAATTTAATCAACTGCCCACTGTTGTTTTTCATTTTATGTAGATAAATAGAGCATTACTGAATGACTGCTCTCAAACTTTACTATTTAGGGCTATATTTTTTATTAGCATAAATTACATGCTAATTATTATACTTAAACAAATCAATTGAGATCTTGCTTTGTTTTATAAACAAATGTGTAAAGTTTTTTATTTTTAATTAATGATTTAAATAAAATTTGACTGTAAATTAAATTTAGTGTATTCAATTTTTGATAATAATCTTCCAAGTTAACAATCTAGAAATAAATAATAATAGAAATAAGAAATGATTGAAATTTTTTGTGTGTTAACAGGAAACAACTGTACCACCTGTACATTTTTTTAAATTCTAGGGCTGTTTTCATTAAAAAAAAGGGTCATTTGGGGTTTTGGCCCTGAAGATATATTCTTTTTAAATTTAAATTTATGATAATATGATTTTAAATTCCGTATCAGAGTATATATTTTTTTAAATTCTCGAACTCGTTTAATTTTCAAAAAAAGGAAAATTGGGCTTATAAATGTATCATGCGTAATTTTTTTAAAATTCTAGGGCTGTTTTCATTTTTAAAAAAAAGGGTAATCTGGGTTTTGACCGTAAAAAATACTTTTTTTGAAGTTACCATTTATGATAATACTTATGAATTTAAAAACCATTCCAGAATTTATGTGTTTTACAATCGTAGGATTTTTTTATTTATACAAAAAAAGGTTATTTGGGGTTTTCGCCGTGAAAACGTAAGATTTTGAAATTGAAATTTATCGTAATGTTGATAATTTTAAAATATTTATCAGATTGTGAATTCTTTATAATTCTAGGACTTGTTTGAATTTTAAAAAACAGCATAGTTAGGGTTTTTGAACATGAAAGGCTCAACTTCTGAAAATGAGATTTGCGTAAAAATATCTTCGAAAAACTGTGCTAGCAATATGAAATTTTTAAAACTCAACTCCTCTTAATTTCTTAGATATACTGGAACAAACAAATAAACAACATGCATTTTTAAATAACACTGTAAATTACTTTATGCAAGTAACGATATATAATTATGAATTACTTGACTAAGGAATATATAGACATTAGAAATCTTTGATATTTAAAAAATGTTAGATTAAACCTTAATTTAAATTAGAATAATATGAAACATGATTGCATTGAGGCCAGAGAGCCAAAAAGCCAAAAGCGAACCTGAATTAGAATAAAATTATTAAAATTATAAATATTATTTTCAAAGGTTTCATTTTATTTAACCTCTTAATTTATTAAGAGAAGTATGCAATGTTTAATGAATGGGTACATTTTATAGTTAAATTTTATTTGTCTTCTCTATAAATTCATTGGAATTACGCTGTTACGATTTACGTATAATATCATGCAACATCAATATCCATGTATATCACATTACAGTAATACTTCACACGTTAAGAATGTATATTGCACTGTACCGTTTGAATATACTGAATGGATGTATGTAATCCATTGTGAACATTATGGGTTGGAAATTCCAACTTGCAATCTAGACAATTCAAAAATAAAAATGTAACTTGGTCACACAAACAAATTAATTTCGGTGGATATGAAATATATATTTTTTAAAACTATTGATAAATTAATTTAATTTTAAAAATTTGACAATACTCAATATGGCATTAACTAAAAACCCAAGCTTTGCTTCAACAGTCAGGTTTAAATTAAACTTTAATAGATACATGTATAATGTCCTATATTATAGAAAATTATTTAATTGTGACTATTGAACAAGAGTTATTTATGTCTTGATGGAATAAGTGTTTATAAAATTAAAATTTAATGACTATGTGATGTTAAAAAAAACATGTATACAAAATATTTCTTAAAATGTCATGTAATGAGCTGACGATAGGCGGCTAGGAGCTATATTTTGGTCTTTCATTTTGATGCTATTTTTCATTTTCGGTGGCCTCAAGTTTGGTAGGTTCGGCTCTGCCTATAATGGAATGAACAGGCTTACAAAATTAAAAAAATTGGTTAATTTGTAATTAAACCTATTCAAGACGGAACCTAATAAAATTTTAATTTGTTTTTAAAAATTTTTTTAATCGCGAAGAATCCATGCACTACCGAAAAAAGATTTATGGAAAAATTTCATGTGTTTAATTTACAGTCTGTGAATTTATCATTTAATCATTTAAATTTTTGATATGTTAAATGACCATTGTTCATCTTCGTTTATTATTGCTCTACGCATCAGTACAGAACCTATAGAACTAGAGTACGCTGGTAACTCTTAAAATCAATTTTTATACGTATTGGTAATCCATGTATTTTAAAATTTAGAACAAGGCAAATTACTAAAAAGTTCAGTATATTGTCAAAGTCATCGAGTTACACACGTTCACGTAACCCAATAATTCAAGAGGATGTTAAATTTAATGCATTTCCAGTTAAAGTAATTATAATCCTACGATATAATTCATACTATCTACAGTACCCGACATAAGTCTTAGGCACCCCAATTATAATTAATTTAAACATTCCTGATTCATGATTTAAGACATTTTCTTATATCATATCTAGTGTATGATCAAGAACAACTATTTAACAACCCTAAAAAAGTAAAAACTATAAAAATTTTTTAATAATTAATGAAATATAGGTATTTTTAATTAAAATTGCAAAATTCCGAGAGACAAGTCTTAGGCACCTATAAAATAATGTCTTCAATAATGTTTAAATCTGGATTTTGTACCGGTAAATATTTTAATTTTTTTATACGATTACCCCTGATAAATGGACGGGTTGTCTTTGCTGTTTGACAGGGATCATAATCCTGATGTTTATTCAATCCATCCAAAAATGTTATTCGTTTGCTTTGCTAAGGATTCTCTGATATTCTTGAGCATTTATTCCTCCTATACACTTTATTAATACTCTTTTTCCATTTGCCGTAATACCACCCAAATCATATTTTACTGAATATTTGTAATACTTCTACTTATGTACGTTGATAAGAATTTTGTTTTTTACGTTTTCAAACGTATAATCTTACTTTTGTAAATAATTCAAATCAACTTTCATCAGCCAAGCTTATATTTTTCTATTGGTGAAATTTTTTAAGAAACGGTTTTCGACTTGCCATTCTTCCATATAATTCAAATCTATATAACACACGTTCCACCGTCTTTAAACTAGACTTTTTTGTAATGTTGGAGTGTATTTTAACCTTTAATACTGTCAAGCAAGGGTTTTTCTTTGATTACCTTATTATAATAATCTCTTCTCTGGCTGTCAGCATTCGTTTTCCATCTGATTTTTACAAGAAGATATGTATAAACGCTTTGTATTTTTTAATAATATTTTGAAACGCACATCGCTTTATCATCAGTTCATTGGTAATTCATTACCTTTTTCGTTTTTATGGATATTTAATTAATTTTAATTGAAATTATCAAGGTGCCTAAGACTTATGTCGTCAATATTTTTAATGTTGCAAACAAAACCGTATTAAAATGTATCTTTTTATAGGTAGTTTATGACATCAGCATGGATATATATTGGTAAAATCATTCTTTAATTAGTCTGATATTTAATTTCAAGTTCAAGGTTCGCCTTATTAACTTTATAGTGGTTTTTAATGAGAATGTGTAGGGCGCCTAAGACTTATGTCGCGCACTGTATGTTGAATGTACTAATAAGTAGAATTACTTCCTTGTGAAATCTAAATAGGCCCTACATTTACAATTAAATGTCGTGTCAAAATAACGTGTACCCTTACCAATATTCGTGAGTAATTACATAGTGTTCATAAACTCCTCAATATTGATGTGGAAAAAATTACAAAAAAACTAAATATAATATAAACATAAACTTTTAGATATTCGACGAAAAAGGTAATGATGTGACCCCACTTCCATTTACAAAAAATGTATATACTTCCGACAAAAAAAGTAGTTACGAAGTATCTAATACAGTGGATAATCAAACTAATGACAGTAGCAGTGAAAGAAAACTATCAAATGTAAAAAATACTTCTTCATCTAACAGTGACAAGTCTGTTAAGCGTAGAGGGTCACAATTAGAAACACCAAAAAGATTGGTACCAAATAAAGATGTTATTGACGAAATCAGTCAATTACAAGGCGAAAGCACATTTCACGCTGGACCGTTTTCGCGGACAATATTTAACGTGTCCACGTCTACCAGATCTTTAGATAGTCTTTCTGAAGAGGAAATTATAGGTAAAATTGATATTATGAATCTATAAATAACAAAAATGTTTTAATAGAACCAGTATCAGTACAAAGACACAAATCTTTCGACACTACTGTAAAATTGGATGATAGTGATTTAAAGAAAATGACTAGTATAGTTTTAAACGAAACGGAAACACATCATATATTTGAACAAAAATCAATGAAAGTTTCTGAAAAACATACAAAACTGGCAACAAAAATTAACCTAGAAAATGATGTGTACGAAAAGGTAAATACATTATAATGATGTATAAATCTTTGAGCAATTGCGTTGTGCTTGCAAGTTTCAAGTTGCAACAATTTCGTCATTTTTATTGTACTTGTATTTTGAATATTATATGATATAATATCAAATATAATTTTTGAAATTTAAATTTATGACAATGTTTATGATTTTAAAATCTACATCAGAGTCTATATTTTTTTTAACTACATGACCTGTTTGATTTTAAAAAAAAATATAATTAGGGTTTTTGGCCGGTAAGATGTAAGTTTCTGAGATTGAAATTTATCTTAATTTTACCACCGGAAACACTATAATGGAAATGTGAAATTTTTAAACTTTAAGACCCTTAGTTATTAAAATAAACGGTAACAGACAAACAGATATACAGACATAGACAAAGAGTTTTATATAAGTTGGTATTATAAGAAACTAGTTTGGCTGGTTTGTACTATGTACAAACAGCACCTAGCTCTGCCGAAGGCGGACATATCTAATTTTAGCATTCAAAATGAAATCTATTATGGTTCAAATCACTTTTACGAACCCATTAAAGTAAGGCTACAAAAATGTATTACCGTAAATCATCAATTCATATATTTCTACTAAAAATTTCAATAAATGTATATCAGAATGGATACAGTATGATGATTAATTCAAAAAAATTCAAAAAACAATTGTTATCTTACCTATTTTGGATATCGTGTTCTTTTGACACTCATTCAGACGTCTCATCTTCATTTTTTGGCCTGTTTGCTACTGAATGTCGTTTTTCTTTTTACCATTTTATGTTAAATTTGTAACAATTATCAAAAAAAAAAATAACACGTTTATCAGTTAATATAAATTTAATTTTATAAATTCGTTGCTGTAGTGTTAAAATTTGA
>LWCA01001305.1:0-10050 GCA_001642005.1 Intoshia linei | reverse complement strand
ATGAAAAAATAATAATTATTTTGATTCTAATCAGATTGTAATGTTTCATGTCTTTTATATTCTACCTGTAAAATAAAAAGAACCCTCAATAAATATGTAAATAACGGTTGACAGAAGTATAGGTTAGCATCATGTAGATATCTTTGAGAAGCAACATTATTGAAAAAAATTGTAATTCGTATAAAAAATCTCACAAAAATTATACAAAACGGGCATAAGGTTAATAATATTTTAAGAAAGCCAAATTTGTAACTGTTGGACCCATACAAGTTGTATGGTTGTAAGTTGTATCATAATGATATAATTAAAAAAAGTTTGTTGCATCATATGTATATTTTTTCACTGTTAGGTGTTCTACCATAGAATTCACTCCTAAAGAGCAACCTTTCCACTTCTATTAAAAAAATTCATTTATACTATTTCAGTATCATAAATACTTTCAAATGTCTACAAAAATTAGATCCATTACATGCATTGACGGTGAATTAGATAATGACACCGTTAATTGACTTGAAATTAATAATAATCATAAAAAATAATATAATAATAATAATAAATTTCAGGTCAAAATATTATGGGTATTTTTAAATTGCAGAGCAGACCGATGTTTTTGTAATAATATTAAAAAAAAACACCGCAGATGTTATTTTTATATATTTATACATAGCACTTCTCATACTCACTCATACTGTCATACTGTACGGCCTTGTATTTTTTTAATTTCTAAAATTCGATCAAAAAGGGTAACACCCTAGTGGGTATACTTCATCGCTATACGATACTTTAGATGGGTCACCATAACACCAATTTTGTTCATCAGATGACCTAACACTTTTATTTCATTAATTCCAATTACACATTTTTTTAACAGTAATTCGTTGGCTAATCGACGATGCATTTGATAATGAAGTTCTTGTTCGGATCGTGTTGCAAAACTCATATATATACATTATACATACATATACATTACATATATATCTTTTCGCAATACTTTATACATGTTACAAGGTGTAGTTAAATGTATTATTTTTACTGAAATTATTTTACTGCTTTTAACCCTAATTCGAAGCTACGATAAACCGGTTTTTAAATTTTGGGTACATTTGACAATATGACTCATTGGAAGCACAACTGGCTGATGATGATATAGCTGTTTTCAACACTATATTTAATTATGAAGTTAATTATTTAACTTTTTTATTATTTCACCATGATGTAATTTTTATGAATAAAAACATAAAATATAATTAACTATAATATATAAACTATAATTAACTAATTAATATAGATAATAGTGGTGGTAATTGAATAATCGTATCTAAAATCATATTATATGTTGTTGAGATGTATCCATGAATATTAAAGTAAAAGATGTCACTCTTGAGAGCGACCACTATATTGTAAAATATAATATTAATTTTTAGATACTCTCACTCATACTCATACCTCTAAAACTCCACAAATGTAATAAAAAAGACATCGAATTTAGTGACGTTGATTCGTTTTCAAGGTATGACTAGTACCAATTTTGTAAAATTTATTAAATTTTATATAAAAATGATATCTTAAACTATCAATTTAAATTTAAATTTAAATTCATCACTACTGTTTCTAATGCAATATTTCACAGTTACAAGCGTATTTTCTTTGATTAACTAAATTAAAAAATAATTATAAAATTTAACAGTATGTTAAAATTTTTTTTAAAGAGCACTAGAAAATTTAACATTTCGATTGAAATTTAGAAATTAAAAGAATCCAGAACAATTAACTTATTTATTGTTAGATTAGGTTAGGTTTCTGATTGATGTATACCTAACAGGATTAGAGTAAATAAGATTACATAGTTTAATGTAATTAATAGTAATCAGAATCAAAGTGGTCATTTTCCAGTTTAATTATTTATAATCCACAAATATTTTATGTATTATATTTGATTTATCATTTATGAAAACTTTTTCATTCGGGTAGTTTTTAAAAACTTGACACCAATGAAAAATAATATGATACTTAAAATTTTATTCCTCATCTTGTAGTACATCGATATTATAATTGAAAATAAGTTGTTTATTTACATGTTAATGTTAATCATGTGCTATTGAATTACCGGAATGTGGGATACGTTAAATAATTAATAATTTAAACCTGATTATTTAAGTAAAGGTCTATATCTATAAAATGAACATCACAAAAGTTTCCAGTTTCATGAATAATATTATGCAGGCATTTATGACAGGTTTGATTAACTTGTGAATTAAAATATTTCAACAAATAAATTTTAATTTTGCTAATTAAGGTTGTACCAGGAACACTATGTTTGGTTCTAAAATTATTATAGTTAAAATTTTTATGTATTTTTTGTTATCTATAAAATATTTATTTAAATTTAATTTATGTTCAAGCACAATAGAAATTTTGGTGAGTCTATCAGTATGTTACGTATGAATATCTAATATTTAATATCAAAAATATCAATGGGTGTGTAGCGTCAAGACGCTATTACCAAGGAAGACGAAGAAATTGAGTTCAAGTTAATTTATCGTTAGTTTATCATTACGTTACATTTACAAATTCTACATACGAATGTTGATTCAAGTTACTTTATGTAATGGTCATGTTATCGAAAGCGTAAAATTAATATGATGTATAATAATATAATAATATAATAAATGAAAAATAATTTTTAATATATTATCAACCAATATTTTTCCAAATATTTTGATTAAAATCAAAAATGTAAATATTGATCCTACAATTTCAAAAAAAATGTGCATTATACGTCTACACGTTTCCAATAAAGACATATGCGTGAAAATCTATATAATTCATTCCTTCGGAATGATTTTTCATTGCTACGCAATTTTTAAATTTCAAATTTTTATTTTCAAAAAATTTGGTAAACTTTAATTTTTTTATGACATGACAACAACTACTATTACAGCAACGTAATATAAAATAAAAAATTAAATTTATACTAACTGAAACGTGTTTATTTTTTTATTAATAATTGTTACAAATTTAACATAAAATGGTAAAAAGAAAAACTATATTCAGTAGCTAACAATCCAAAATAATGAAAATGAGATGTCTCAATGAGTCTCAAAGAGAATATGATATCCGAAATAGGTAAGACAACAATTGTTTTTTTAATTAATCATCATACTGTATTCATTCTGATTTAAATTTAGGAAAATTTTCAGTAGATAATCCAATTTTTGTATTACAATCCTTTGCAATAATGGTAAATTTCGACTGAAATATTTATAAAGTAAAGATTAAATTAATTATTGATACACAATTGGTATTTTTAAGTATTTATTAAATTGGTACTGAATATATGTCATCACATTGAAAATGACAAAATAGGTTTTTATAATTTTATTTTTTTTGACATTTATGCTATTTATGACAATTTTTACATATAATAATATAAATTTCAATTTCCAAAACTCACACCTTTATGACAATTTTTAGTATTGGACTAATTTTATTTTTTTGGAATTTATGCTATTTATGACAATTTTTAGGATTGGACTGTTTTTACTTTATTTTTAATATTATACACACATTCTGTCTAATAAATTAAAAAAATGGGATAATAATTGTTTTTAAAATTTTTTACGCAAATGTTAAACAAAAAAATTAAGATGGAATAATTCACTTTAAAGTAAAAAGTAATGTGATATGACGGTTCCACCTTAAACAAATTTAAATGAAACAAAAAAGGGAAATCCTTTAAAGAATTGATAATAGTGAATAGTAGGATTTTTAAGTTAGATTTTCAATAGTAATGTCATATGATGGTTCCACCTGAAACAAGTTTGGGAACCACTTGTTTATGGATAATAGTGAATAGTAGGATTTTTAAGTTAGATTTTCAACGTGAATTTATTTTTTTGGTATAATAAACGAGTGCCCTCGGCAGAGCTATATGCTGTTTGTACGTTACCGTTATGACGGCTAAATGTAGTATTATTGATAATTTCACAGAAGTGATTGATAATAAATTTGACGTGATTTCAGGCATGGAACTTTTACGAAACAATGCATGTAGCTTAGATATTTTATGATATGAATATAGTCATTTTTGAACAATGAACATATTTTTAAGTACTTATCAAATTTGAAAAATCGTTTAAAAAGTGTTCAAAAGTTGTTGTTGGATACAAACAATCATTTCATTGTTCAATAAACTTACTGGTTGCAAAACTTTTAGAAGAGATTTGCAATTTCCCTAAAACAACTTTCAGGGGAATCGTTGTCAGTTGCAGATACCACTAAAATAGAAGTTAAGTATTTCAGATACATTAGTTAATCTGAAGAGAAAAAATGTAAAATTTCATTGGACAATAGAATGCCAACAGGCACATTACAAACATTACTATACATTGTTAAAAGATTTATTAAAATTTAATGTCATGATAAATTATCCGGATTGGTCACGACTATTTACTGTAGAAACCGACGCTTCAAATACAGGATTAAGTTCCACTTTGACTCAAGATGGACAACCGATACAATTTGATAGTAAGATTTTAAATAGTTCATAGAAAAATTATAGCACACCTAAGAAAGAATTGTTGGCTATTTATTGAGTATAAAAAAATTAATTAGATACGTCAACGAGAAACGTTTTACAGTAATAACTGACCATAAACCTTTAATTACGATTAGACAATCGAAACATTAATCGGGTACAAATTTACGATGGATTCAAGATCTTCTCAAATAGTTAATATTTCTATTTGTAATAATAATAATATAAGTAATAATTGTTAAATTAATTTTTCTGTCATCTACCGGTTATGACCGGCAAATCATAATTCACCTGGTTGTGAAATGGAACCATTTCTAAACGAGAAATTCCCATACTACTAGTATATTTATATATCAACGTCTTACAGTGTAACTGTTAAATTTTTTTTTTAATGTTATATAGAAATATTGAGAAAACGGAACATCAAAAAGTCTTTTTCTATTATTGGTCGTTTTTTAACCATAAACGTTATACGATTATACTATTAAATGAATTAATTGACGGCGTAATAAACTAATAATCAATTTTTTGGTATAAAAAAATAATTACTACCAGAATAAAATTACATTTGATCCAATTTTGGATCACAAGGATAAGGGTACAATGGCTCTATATAAAAATCATAATTAATCTCCGGATTGATTCCATTCTAAAATTAAAATATGATTAAATTAAGTAAATTAGAATATTAGGACTATTTAATGGAAGTACATTTATACCTAATATATTATACAGGAGTTAATCTAACGAATTTTAAGTTACTAATGTAATAAAACGTACTATATAAAAATTTAGCGGACTTTTAATGAAATCTGTGGCTGATAAGTGGTGCCACAAACATTATGAGAAGCGTTGAATTAGATAAAGTAGAGGTGACAAATAGAACATATTTAAAGTTATACAATAAAAAGATACACATATTGCCTTTCTGACCCAGAAAGGAAGAATGATTTTTACAATTAATCTGTAGTTAGCAATTTTTAAATTTTTGCGAGCAATCCTACCAATGAACGCTCCTTTTGTTGATCTAAACATAAAATATATAGATATTCGCGATCTTGTTAGTCATGTTTGCAATGAATATGGTCAATAGTGTGTCACACCCATCAAAGAATCAAGGGAAATTAGCACTACAAGTGTGTATTTTTAAAATAGAAAAACTACTTCGCAATCAACAACATTTAACACTATCTATTCGAGTTGCGTTTGTCATTTGAAATATCACTATAAATATTATGAAGAAATTAAAATTGAACTTTATTTTAACAGAAATTGGCGTGTTAGCTTTTAAACGTGGTACCGACTTTATAATATTGTTTTCCATGTTTAGTTAAACAGTTTATTTTTTTAAATTTGTTCCTAGCTCAATATTTTTGGATTTTATTAACAATTTAATTTCTCGAATTCTGACTAAACAGCCAATTAACTCTGTTTACATTTTATTCAACGCATAATATGAATTCCATAGTATACTATGTTATGCAGTATATATATAGATCCATGACAGAGCTGTAAATCTTAAAAATTTAAAATGTTTAATTGAGCTGAAACAAAAAAGTTTGGCGTAAAGTATTATCGATCCTATATTTATAATGGCCAATGAATCCACTATTATAAAGGTACTGTTATATATATTTTTTTATATTTTCTTTTTAAGGCAGTTCGGAAACCATACAAAATCTATCCCTCGATCTTAATTACCTACCACCATATTCGCCATTTCTGAATTCAATCGAGAATACGTTCTCAGTATGGAAGAATATTATTAAAAGGGCGTGTGTCCAAACAAAAATGCAACTCATTTGATGAAATATTATCCATGCATTGTGATAATATGACAACAACATGAACTTATTAATGATTAATTAATTATTAAACATTTACTTGCTATATTATTCTTAAATACGTAGTTAAAATCTATATAAACTGTAATAATAGCAATGCTAATCATGTTAAAAATTTAAAATATAATTATCGAAAAATATGCAATTAAGTCATGTATCATGAAAATAAATTTTTACGAATATATTGTCATATTATTCTTACTTGTGCTTCATAAAAACGACTTAAAAGGTTATTAAATAAAAAATATCTAATAAATTTTGGTATATTATGGAATCTTTGTATTAACCATATTCATTGCAAACATGACTTAATTCAATACAAACATGACTAACAAGATCGTAAATCTGTATAATACTAGAAAGATATACATTTTAGATATATGTATAAGTCACATGTCCAAAAAAAATATTGGATGAAATAAAACATAATTAAATCATATCGATACAATCTTTATTTATTTTGAATTAAATAAGGCAGTAGATTTATTAGACACCAAATATAATGTGTAAACAATAAATAAAGTAACTTAACATCAAATTAGAATTCGGGAAAGTAATACAATAAAAACGGGAAAGTAGAAAGAACCCTATGGCAAAGTTTATGTTGTCTAAAGCCGAATTAGACAATTGGGACAAGCATTTAGCAGAAATAGTGCTATATATAAGGCTATCCCCATCCTCACGTACTGGACTTTCTCCCTTAGAAATGATTTATGGTCAAAAAGGTCAAATATTATACGGATGAATATCTAACCACGATGAAAAATAACTACGATAAAAATGTAGAAAATAAAACTTCTAATAATTTCAAAGAGTATTTATCAACCAACCCTATAAAATATAAGCCTCAATATCTGTATCGTAAATTAAATAAACGTCAAACAAATGTTCCGGCAAGATACACAAACGGTGATATTCAATCTATAAATCAAACTACAAAATTTCAAAACATTTATAAAATAGAAAATACCGTAATTGTACATCAATAATGTCAACATCATCATTAAAACTATTAAAATTAAACTCAACCTCTATAAACCTGACACCGATAATTATATAGTGATAGGTCACCTCTTAAGTCACTACGAATACTCCAAATGTCAATTAATGAAACGTAGGGACATAAATAATACGGATACATTTCATTTAAATCTTTGAAAATCACCTATACAAAATAATCGGCTAGGAGGTGTACTGCAACCAATACTATACTATTATAACCTTTACTTTACTCGATTATCGTCCGAAATCTTATTGTATAAACTTAAATAAATAAATACTCTTAATCAATTTAAATTGACAAGGTATACTACAATAATTTTCGATCTTTTAATCAGTGCGACACCCTAATAATTATAGATTGAAAACATCTATAATATAATATCAAATTAATGAAAACCTTATAATAATTGTCAAGTGATCCGGCAAAAATTCATTTTCATAATGTGGATGAATTTTGTAATTTTCTGTAAAATACAATAAAATATCAAATAGTCATATTCAAAATGACGTCGACATCACCAAATATTTTAATTAAATTTCATTTATTAATCCATAATTTATAAATAATTAAAAATAACTATTTAATGTTAACAAATTTAATTAAAATTGGTTGTTAAAATGATGTATGATAATCAAATAATTGAATTGAAATTTGAAACATTATAATTCTAAGTTGACTGTCATGTACTACGTACAAACAGCACCTAGCTCTGCCGCGGCGACATTTTTATTCTACCAACAAAATAAATTAACGTTTAAAATCCTAATATTCACTATTATCAATCCTTTAAAGAAGGAGTGTAATGTTTTGATAGAGAGTACTAAATTAATGTAAATTCTGTAAAGTCAAATAAATAATGCTATACAGCGATAATGTAATCTACAGTTCTGGTTATAAGAACTTTACAGTAATATATTACTGTAGTAACATTACACCTTTATCACCAAATTATTTCCCGATAAGGAATCTTGAAGGTTTTCTGCAGTCATTGCGATTGCGGAGTTTGTATATAGATTCTTGCTTTGATTTTCTTTGAGAGATAAGAGAAAAATTTTCAGTAAAATAACTTTTTGATTTTTGAATATGTTTTTCAAAGTTACGTTTTACTCTTTTGTTATGTATAGATTTATTATATTGAATTTGATCAAATATTGTTATACGGTCTTTTATATTGTGAGAATACATATCATACCCAGTACTACAAGAGACGGTGAAACTCCTGTTTTGGATGATACCGTTGATCGCAATTCCATTAAAATATATGGAAGGATTGTGTCTCAATTTTTATGTTCAGATAAAGTTCTCATTCTTTCTACAAGTCCATTTTGTTGGTGATTGTACGGTGCTGAATGTGTTTTGTTTTTATCATACATTTTACACAATTTTGATATAATTTCTCCTTCAAATTGTTGTGCGCAATCGAAGTGAATTTCTTCAGGGGGTCCAAACAAGGTAATTATATTTTCAAGAATGGCATCATTTAGAGTAGAGGCTGTAATATCTGGTAAAGCTGCTGCTTGAACCCATCCAGAATAGTGGTCACACATGACAACTACGTATTTATTCAAATTTTGTGTCACTTGTAATGGCCATAATACATCTATTTACCACAATTTGTTGAACCTACTCGTTTGAACAGTTTTTAATGCATTATTTTTTGCCCTATTCATTAATTTATTTTCATTGCATGTATTGCATTTGCTAATATATTCCTTAATATCTCTATACATGAAAGGCCAAAAGTATTTTGCCTTAATGTTTTGGTATGTTTTTAAAATTCCATGATGCCCAAATGTCAGAGAGTTATGGTAATATTTAATAACTGTTTTGGCCTGCGAATCCGGTACCAATATTAGATAATTTTCATTGTTATTTAGGTAATATGTGTTATTTTTTATAATTATTTTGTCTCTAAACTTGTACCAGCTGTTTTTAGGGTCTAATTCATTTTTAACTGAAAGTTCCTTCAGGGCTTTATCATTTTGAATCAATTCTATATTAAGACCACAGTATTTTATAGATAAAATATTGTCTTCCGGTAATCGGGAAAGTAAATCAGCCGTAACGTTTAATTTTCCAGGTCGGTATTGTATTTTTTAATCAAATTCGTCGAGCTTCAATAAACCTCGTATGAATTTAGCAAGTAAGTTTTTTGATTTTCTCATATACACCAGATGGTTATGATCGGTAATTACCTTTACATAACGACCTAAAACATAAGTCCGAAATTTATCGAAACTTTTAGTAACAGCGAGAAATTCTTTTCTGTAACAGTAAGTTGTTTACTAAAGAACTCTACCATAGGTCCATTTTGAAGTAATACTGATCCAATTCCCACATTTGATGCATCGCATTCAAGAACAAAATCAAGTCCTTCTTTTGGTAAATGTATCATCGATTCAAATATATCCGCAGATTTTTCAATGAAACGTCTATAGAAGTTACACATCCCAATGGAACAGTCGTAATTTTCGAAGAGTATTAGGTGGCTTAATATCATCAATTATACCTACTCTTGATTCATCAATTTTGATTCCGTCTTGATTTATAACATGTCCAAGTATGTTAATTTCAGAAACCCCTATGGCTTTCAAAGATGTATGTTCGGTTAAATTTCGTACGTTTAATATTTCCAATTTTAATGCATCTCTGCAACCTAGAATATT
>LWCA01000873.1:0-16288 GCA_001642005.1 Intoshia linei | reverse complement strand
CTGCTAGCGAACCCCAATGAGTTTCTAATCTCTCTAGCTGATAAAAAAGGATTTAATTTAGAGGTTCGTGTCATTAAACGTTCTTCTCTTGAAATAAATAATTGTTTCCTACCTGCACCAATTTTCGTTTAATTCCATCTCCATTTTTAAATTTTTTGAGAACATTTTGAACGCTTCATCTGCAAACCCCAATTTTCCTCGAAATTTCAGATTAATTCATACCGCTTTTGAAATATTTTTCAATGTCATACTTTATAATTTTGTTAATTATCTCCATTTTTAAACTGCCATTAAAAAATTGTACATCAATTCCAGAATTCACTTAAATAAATCTCCTCATTTGGATGTACGAGTAATTTTTATTTTTACATTTTAAATATTATTTAATGTTTTCGAATTTAATTATTGTTTATGAAGAAGTAATATTTTTTAACAAGTGCCAGTTTATTTTGCACGGCACTGTATTATATTTTAAGATTGGTATCAAATTACATTGGTAAATTTACCAATTTGTCATTGTGTATTGCCAAATATACCAATTTTTAAATCTATCAAGTAATTATTGAAACATTTTAGTTAATATAATTAAGGGTGAGTATTTATTTGTACACCAAATTAACGAAATATACTCGCTATTAACCCTTTGAGGAATATTCGTTATTTTAATGAATATTTATTAAAATTATTAACAATTATTAATATTATGTAAAACAATTATTAAATGAGATTTGTTGTAAATTTTAAAACAAGCTATGTGGAATTGTATTGTATTTAGTACACTACATGTTATTTTTGCACTAATGTATGCTTTATAGGTACTTTAATGTATTAAGGATAAATTGTAGAAGAAATTAGAAGCCAATAAATTTTAGATTGTTTACTTCAACTTAAGTAAACAATTAAGTCTTAAAGAATTAACTATCGTACAGGCTTTTGCGATTTTATAATTTATTGATATTATCCACAAAGAGTTAACGAATTATACACGGAATTATTTTTTTGAATGCATAAACCAAATTAACTAAATCTTAAACCGATAATTAACAAGCAAAAATTACTGATATTGGTGTATAATATAAAAATACACATAATATAAATATAAGATTAACACATACAAAATACACATGTATAATAAACCCCTAAAAATTTTTCCGAACACAAAAGTGAAGGGTAAAACCGATAAATATGATAAAACATAGCACCAGTATTAGTCAATTTAACTAAACATGAAGACATTTCTATAATGACATGGTTGATGGATAAGTATTTCTGAAATATATTGATCAAAATAAACGGATATGGGCCGGAAAGGGGTGGAGAATATATATTTTATTTTATACGTTTAATTGTCAATACAAATGATATTTTAACGTATTATATTATAGTACATTTTTGTGTTTTAAAATTCTGTTCATTTTTTACATTATTAGTTATTATACTGTAGTCCAGTGGTTCTCAACCCGTGTTCCGCGGAACCCAGGGGTTCCGTGAAATATAAATGCTATATTTTTCAATTTAAAGTGGTTCAAAATAAATAAATTTAAAAAATATAAATTGAAAAGTTTCTAAATTAATAAAACCAAAAATCATATTTTAATATGCTTTTTTAATTAAGATAAATACAATCGGTCAACTTAATTAAAATACTTTTGTGTTTATTTTAAATTATCATTTTTAGAATTTAAAAATATTTATTCAACGCCAGTTTATCTGATTTCATATAATTTAATTCTGCATTTTAATATATTCAGTATTTATTTTGATCAAAACAAGTGATAAAATGGATTAATGTTATATTAGTGGTTCTTATCGTTACGTATTAACTAGGAAAGATCCAAATTATAATCTTACTTGCATTGACAGCAATTAAGCATAAGAAACGGGCAAAGCTGCTGTCGGTAGAAGAAGAACTTCGTGTATGTCTCTCAAAAACACGTCCAAAAATTAAAAACCTCGGTAAAAAATATCAGGCCCAAATTTCTCATTGAAAAAAAAATAAATTTCTTTATTAAAAAAATGTATATATTTTCAATATTAGAAGCTTAATTTTTTAATTAAAAATCAAATTGTTTTATATATGCGACATGCGAAAAAAAATTTTTGATTATGCTTTTAGGTGCCGCGATTTTTTGAAATTTCATAAGGGTTCCGCGCAGTAAAAAAGGTTGAGAAACACTGCTGTAATCTGACAGTTTAACATCTTGTGACTGGTGCAATTAGACATTTATAATTATAATTATTATACAAAAGAAACTACTTATAATGAATATATTACTTGTTTGTAAAGATAATATCAACAGCATCACCTATTGAAAAATAAAATAAATTAGATTAAGATTACCAGCATTTATTAAATCATTATTATCCATTTTCAAAAAACTGTTTAGCGGTTACTTTAACTATATTATGCCAACTTTAATAAAATAACTTAATTTAAAGATACACTTAGTTTAAATGTAACTCCGCAATTTTTTATAATTTCATGGTGATGTTTCATCACTAAACTTTAGTCTAAAGTCAAAACCGTATCGTTTTTTTATCAATATTTTAAATTCAAACTTTGAATACATGCAGTGTCGAACCTATCGTAATCGATACCTCTTCGTGCGACGAAATTTTTGTAAAATGGGGCCTAATTTTTCCAAATTAAGCAGTAAAACAATTATATTCTTGAATATCATACATTTGTAATTATTTTGTGTTAAATTTAATATATCAAGTCTAGAGCAGGGGTGTCAATTATGCGGTCCTCGGGGCATTTTTGGCTCCCAATTATGGAGTGTGCGGCCCGCGTTATAATATAAATTTTTATTTTTTTATAACAATTTTTTACGCATATTTCTTATTTACAGTTTTTTCATTATTTTTCATGATATATTTATTTAGTATTACAATTTTAACATTATTTTTACACTTATTCCATTTATATTGTTTCATAATTTATTTTATGAATTAAAATTATTATAAATTAATTAAANTTATATTGTTTCATAATTTATTTTATGAATTAAAATTATTATAAATTAATTAAATCTGTTAGTTTTAACATAATTTTTTGATTAAAGATTTTTTTTATGCGGTCCGCGTTTTTTTTCACATTTGGCCCGTCAAGCAAATTGAGTCTGACACCCCTGGTCTAGAGCTTTAGAGATATCGTTAGTGCTATATGACACTATGCATAATTTGTGAAAATAAATTTTATGAGCTTATTTTTTATTTTCGAACTGCCTCGAGCTTGGTAGGGTCGGCCCTGAATACATGTACATTGTACAATGGTTATCCATGAGTTAAGATGGTTATTTCACCTCAAATATGTATTATTTATCTATATGTAATCAGAGAAATGATGTAGGTCTATCAGGGTATTAAAAGTATTATATCTCTCCCTATATAGGTTTTTTCTTTTATTTCTCTCCTTGTGTTTTTCTCTCTCCTCTTGTGAGATTAATTTATAATTTCCGCAATGGTGGTAATTTTTTCTTATTAACGCCATCTAATTTAATATCTATTAAAATTTTTATAAAAATGTAAAGAATTGACTTCTAATTAGTTAAAAAATTAGTTTATATTTATGATAGTCATTAAAAATTTGCTTGGCGGACCAAATTTGAAATAAAATTATTACGCGGGCTGCACAAAAAAATTTTATTGAAATCATTACTAAATTACCATATTTAGTTAAATAATAAAAATATCAATGTACGCAAATATATATTAGTAAAAAATTGGAGAATCAAAAAATGATAGATATGATGACAGTATTATTTTTATTCCTAAGAATCCTAATAATACAAAGGAAAAATAAGAATGTTGATTTAGTTTATAATATTAAAATTAATTATACATTTGAATAACATTAAACATTATAAAGTTTTGTGGATTTTTGTGTTCTTTTTAATACTAATGTATTGATGTTTAGCTGAATTTACTGAGATAATGAAATTTGTAAAGTTGAATTTAGGTGTTGATTTGATATTTGAGATCGATATTTATTTTTATTTTTATTTAGAATTGAAAAAAATTGTTCGCATATATATATACTTCCGAACATTGTCATTTTTGGTTCATACAAATTCGTTAAAAAAATGAATAATTCAAAATTCCGTTAAAATGGAATTTCCGCTAACAAAAATTTCGGTAATAAGGACTTAGACTGTATTATACCCTCATAATTCTTAAACTATCCGATAAAATTAAATATCCTTATATATATACTCTGCTACGCAATATTTGTTTGTGTGTTATAACATTTCAATTACAGTTTTTTCCGGGACGTATAATAAGATAAATTTCAACTTCCCAATTTCACATCTTACGGGTCAAAACCCCAGTTGTCTTTCTTTTTGAAAATCAAACAAGTTGGAGAATTTAAAAAAATATATAATAATAATATAATATACGTAATATCCGGGAAGGTGGAAACGATGTTTAAAATTATTAAAAAGTCATATAAAGTGAGGTTATGAATATGTAGTGAACCTGATAACAAATAAAAGAAAAATGAATTATATTTAATAAGTTTGACAAATAAACATCTACATAGCGACAAAATGAGAAATACAGTCTTTGAATTGCTTGGAACAAAATATAAAAATAATAGGGTTAGTAATGCTATGGAGATTCATCATCATAATGATAAATATGATAAAACTGTGATTAGCATAATTGATTATTTTAAATTTCCATAAAATGAATGTGAGATAAATTGATAATTTGAGAAAAATATACAAGCTGCACATAATTACCAAAACGATGAAAATATTTTGTCTAATTTCCTCTCGCTCATTTTTGAAAGGGTGGTAATTTGAATACTTATTACTAATGTCAAATTTAACTTTTTTTGAATTATTCAATTTTTCGCCTTTAAAATGTTTGAGAATTTTTACATAACAATATATATGTATAAAGAGAGGCATTGTAAATTCGAATAAAAATGTTAATATTCCAATAATTTCTGCATATCGCCCTTTTTCAGAAGATATTAAAAAGGAATCATTTAAAAATTCGTTCATATAAAGACACTTTAAATGAGAAAATAAATAACCTATGAATATGGCTAAGATTATAGATACAATGTAAACAGATTTAACGAGATAGTGGTATTGTATCGGATGAAAAACAATTAAATATCTGTCTAAAGTTATAAATATGACAAGTATATTTGATACATTTATAAAAAACCACATTATTAGGCCTGTTTGAATGAATAATGTAGTAAAAATTGACGTTGTGTCAATTATTTTACTTTCGTTCAAATTTTCTTTTCTTAGACTGATAAAATACATTTGTAATGCCATTGAGACTATTGATAAACACTAAATGTTATAATTACACTAATAGTATCTGTAATAATATTAATAACAGTAATGTGTCCGTCGTGGTATCCATTTATTCTGAAAATCAACTGTCCCAGAAAAGTTATAACAGTAATTATAGTTTGTTTTTGCTGACGCCGCAATCAAGTTAATTTTGATTTAAAAATATGAATCTTTACAGTCAAAAACACAACTTATCTTTTTTCGTATAAAGTAAAAAATGTATCAAAATTATTTAATCTTAAATTTTTACGACTGTTTTCAAATGGAACAACAGACATTACGTTTTATATATGTACGGATACTTACATCACATATAGATAGAGTGAAAGTGAAATATTGAGATTTACATTTTAATAGAATTTTTCTGTAAATTATGTGCATTGAAATATTGAATAAGCCAATAATAATGCCACATAAGACTAATGGTATGTATATGACCTGCACAGTCTAAATAAAATGTATTATAAAAGTGATACTTAATTATATACCCATTCTATAAAATTTATATCGCTACTCATACCTGGTATTTATTTATTCTAATAATTTTACAAATTGTACTCTATTATAAGGTAATACTACTAACGTATAAACTATAAGTTTTAAATGTTTATGATAACATTTATTTAACATGTTATCTAAACTTAAAATCAATAGTAAAATGCATCTACATTCCATATTAAACTTTAGTTAATATTTACCAAAATTTCAAGTTTTAGATTATTTATAAGCCACCAACACGTTTATTTTATGTTTATTTACATATTCTTAATGAATATATAATATAATTCGTTTCATTTCATTTTTAATGTGATCATTAGATTTAACAATTTTAATAATATTTACATTTATAGTTAATAATTTGATAATATTCAAAAATTTTTCAAAAATGTAGATGTACATTGTACAATGTACATAAAATGTCAAGACTTGGAAACCGTTCAATGTTGAAAACTTTTTTATTGCTATAAATGGTTTATACCAATATCATTAGATTGTGGTACCATAAAAATTATAATAAATCCATATGTGCGATGTACATATATTTAATCAAGATAAAATTAGGTTAGTAAATGTTCATGGCAAAATGGAAAATTTCCAATTTGTCTATTGATTCATCAAAATAATATATAGATAATGTCAACAGGTATCAACAATAGCGTAAAAATTTAAAATACTTTGTTTGTTTCGAGTTGTTTCACGGGAAATTAGAGTAGGAAAAAATTTTATGCTAATCTACTTCCAATCTAAATGTAGTTCATATGATGAAGATATTGAAGAACAGGTTAGATGCGGTGTTAGAAAACAAATATTTTTCATTCAATTTCAAATTTACTTTGGTTTATTTGATCAGTGGTTCTTAATCTTATTCAAGGTCATCACAAAAGATTAGTATAAGCCAGTGATGGCAAGACTTTTCAGTTAGTGCGTCAAAAAATATTTTCTGCTGTTTTCTTTTCTAGTTGTGTGTCACTTTAATGATTAATAATTTTGGAAAAAGGAAGCGCAGTGAAAATATTACTTGGAAGGTTAAATTCCATAGTGTATTGGGATATATTGAACAATACTTTAAAGCCTTTTTCTACAAAGTAATGATTCTAATCATCCAGTATACTAACAAAAAAGTGACTGACTGTATATTACCACATTGAAAATGACAAAATAGGTTTTTACATTTTTATTTTTCTGGAATTTCTGCTATTTATGACAATTTTTAGAATTGGACTGTTTTTACTTTATTTTTAATATTATACACACATTCTGTCTAATAAATTAAAAATTGGATAACAATTGTTTTTAATATTCTTTATACAAATGTTAACAGAAAAAATTAAGATGAAATAATTCACTTAAAAAGTAATGTAATATGACGGTTCCAACTGAATCAAGTTTGAGAACAACTCCTGTAAAAGATTCATAATAGTTAATAGTATGATTTTTAACTTAGATTTTCAACATGAATTTATTTTTGTGGTAGAATAAAAATGTGCCCTCGGCAGAGCTAGGTGCTGTTTGTACGAAGTAAATAACAGTTAACCTAGTGTTGTATAAAATTGTAGGACTTTTTTAATTTTAAAAAAAAGAATAATTTAGGGTTTTGGCCGTGAAGATATAAGATTTTTAAATTGAAAATTATCAGTATATTGATGAATTTAAAACTTTTTATTAGTTTGTGTATTTTTTATAATTCTAGGACGCGTTTGAATTTAAAAACAAAGACAATTGGGGTTTTTGACCTTGAAGAACTCAATTCTGAAAATGAAATTTGCGATAAAACAACACTATCGGAAAATTGTTATAAAAATGGAATTTATAAATCTCGACTCTTCTTACTTTCTTAAATAAACTGGAATTGACTGTTAAACAGACAAACATGTTTGTGGTATGTATTACATACATGTGTTCTTATACACAATGTTTACTGTATTTTACTTTACAGAATTAGAAAAATTATTAGAAAGAATTTATAAATTTTATCAAATCTTTCAGCATAATATATTTAGGAGTTCAAATAAATATTCACTGAAATGAAATTATCAGTGAATATCAGTTAAAAGTATAAGAAGTATAGGAAACCCTTATTAACGAAAAAGATGCAATTGACTCGATTACAATGGCCCAATCAGCATAAAAATTGGAATGGATATAACTGGAGTAAGGTAAATCATATATAGATAATAATACTTATACTATAATGTTATATAATAATATTTAAATTATATTACATATAATATAATTATACTGTATGTACTAATATTGAATATTTTCAGGTATTTTTCTCGGTGAGTCAATGCTTACTACAATGGATAATCGATACAAAAAAGTCCGTAGAAGATCATCAGAAGTTTTTAGACCAGATTGCATGGCACGAACGGTGAAATTTCCAACCACAATTATGGTTTGGGGAGCAATTAGTGTATCTGGGCCGGCCCTATATTTGTTATAGAGGGTATAATGAACCAACATAAATATATTGACACATTAATAAAACTTTTGTAATGATCGTCCAGGTTTATTTAATACAAATATGCATGTTTTACAACAGGATTTGGCTCCCTGTCATACTGCACAGTCAGTTAAATTTTTTTTTTGATTCCAACCAATGGAAAGTATTACCCTACCCTAGTAATTTTGCAGATATGAATCCTATTGAATGTATTTGGAAGGTATGGAAGGATGAAGTACATCAAGTTCATATTTTGTCAAAACAATAATTAATTGACCGAATAATATGAGTTTGGAAGAATTCGGACAAAATTCAATTATTATGCAAAAACGTAATAATTGTAATGCCAAGACGAATTCTTGATTGCATTGGCGGAAAAGGTGGAATTACAAAATACTTATGTTACTTTTGTTATTACATTTTAATTTATTTGTGATTTTTATTATTTTAAATACTATTAATTAATATTTTACGGGAGAATTTCTAATAATTTTTCCATATATGTATGTAAGGATTTTAAATATACAAAATTTAAATAGAATTTTTTATTAGAGATCTATTTCATTAATTTCAAGGGTGAAAGAAATGGATGTGACGTCGGAACTTGTGGAAACATATACATAAGATAATAACATTAAAAATAATATTAACGATATGGACTCCATATAACATTTTGCGAATTAAAAAATATAAAATTATTGACTATTATTTATATTAAATTATATTATATATTATATATATATTATATTAAATTTATATACACAACTGAAAGCTTTTTGTAGAATACAGGTATATAATAGAATTTGTAAAGCTTTGTAAATTCATTAAAATGACTAGAAATAATATGAAATTTCCATCTACAACAGTAATTAATCCACTTTTCCAAAATATATAGACAATGTAAATGTACATTTTAAGAAATATTTTTAGAGAAATTATAACTATAGACAATTTGAATATATTTTGGCGTATAAAATTTCTTTCACTGATCATACTTGGCGAAATTACAGCACATCCTCGGACGGATTTCCTATTTTTTTTTCATTAATTCCAAGTTATTAATAGATTTTCCACATTTACCAGATTTATATGATGATACTTTAAAAAATTGAAATATTTTTGTATAACAACAACAATGTACAATTAGAGGTGTAATAAACTGAAGGATAAATATTATTATTGTATTTACTATCATTGTATTTGTACTTTCTTGATTAGCAATGTATTTATCTTCATAAATATGAAAGTAAGTCAACATGACATACTACTAATAAAAAAACTCCATAATACAGACACAAATATGCAAATTACGTAGGAAATATTTGGTAAGTGGGTGTATTTTATAAGATGGCATACAATTATATATCTATCGATACTTATAAGTGTCGTCATCATAATTGATATGTTGAAAAAAAACCACATTATCATTCCACTTTGAAAAAAAATTGAAGTCATTAAATTGAATGGATGGGTTATAACCGCGTAATATTCGTTTCCTTCTTTTTCAAAAATGTAATTGAACCAATATACATTCAATCCTAGGCCTAACAGTGAAAATGTCTAAATGTAGGTTATATTTTAATTATTTAGATTAATAGCTGGTGTATTACATTGTAATACAAACAGTAGCTCCAATTGCTATCATCACGGCTATCTTTCATGTTTTTTTTAAAATAACTAAAAAATCTAAGATTCCGTGAAATGCAAATTTCAAGATTTAAATAAAAATTAAGATACCATGTATTAACCCAGTGTTTCCTATTTTTTTTATGCTAGGCCCACTTTTACTCTTAAAAAAATCCTTGGCCCCACTGAAAAAAAATTCGAGCGAATTATAATAAAATAATGATACAAACAATAATGTATTTATTTTTTATAATTAATGAGACGATTAAGCCTGACGATTCTGCTAGATTTTATTAATATTAGGTACTAATGTTGTAAGCTTTAATCGTAGATCTTCCCTTTTTGAAATTTGTAGTCTATTTATTTTTTTTGTCAGTAAGTCTAAAACTGTACTAAACACGCATTCTGCTAAATAATAGGATGGAAATGACTATAAAGCAATCCTAGCAGAAGTAGTTAAAGTCGGATAAATTTGCAAATTTGGCATTTTGCATATACTCATCAATTTAGTTAAATTTAAATTCAATAGCCCACGATAATTAAAGATATATTCGTTTTTTGTCATTCTAATAATTTAAGAATACAATTAATTGGTTCAAGTATCACATAACCACTTATAAAACTGAGAATATTGTATAAAATTAACAATAAATTAATCTAGTTTTCATAATCCTATAAATTTGTAATATTTCCCAGGCCCCACCAAATTTACATTGTCTCACCAAAAATTTTGTCATGCCCCGTCAGTGGGGTCTGGCCCACGGTTGAAAAACACTGTATTAACCCATTATTCAGATCGGGTGCAAAATATATTATTGGTATTAATTGTATAAATCATAAATACATGAAACATGAATAGTATCACATTTATATAATTTATTTAAAGTTTGAATTTAAACAATAAAAACTAACATGTCGTAAAAATGAACACTGGCCGTTAATGTGTTAACCCATTATTAAAATCAGAAGCAAATAAAAAAAAATCAAAAATTTTTTTCACCGTGTGAAAATTAAATACTCTAATGCCAATAGAACATGATGATAAAAAAACGGAAGAAACAAATCTATGAAATTGAACTAGTGATTGTGATTTCCCGGGAAATAAAAAAAATTGAGAACCGGGAAATTAAAAATTAAATTTCCAGGGAAAAATAATAAATTTTTATTCATAAAAACTTCAAAAAATTGAAATTTATAAAAATTGCATTGTAGGATTTGTCATTTGAATACATTATTTTTGACTTAGATTTTAGTAGTTTGTTTTTATACATAAGGTATATAGATATATTGAATAATCCCATTGATATCCATATTATTACAATCTGTATATACGTTACTTGGAGTATCTAAAGTAAATTTTACACCAATTCAATTTAATTATACCCATTGAATTATACTATATTCTGCCATTTAAAATTAAATATGGGTGGCGATTCACTAAGTCAAAATAATTTGTAGTGTAAATAATTGAAATAACATTTCAATTAAATCTAAAACTCAAAGTTCAAATAATGAACTCAATATTAATTTTTTCATTTATTAAAAGTTTAATATACATAAACTTATCAATAAGATTAAAAGATTTTATCAATATTTATTAAAATGACATGAATATAGATAAACATTTTTTAAATAAAGTAGATGACATGACGTGCGTGATGCTGTTTAATAGTGAATTTAGATATACAAAAAAAATGCAACCTCTTATAATTGCATAGTTAACATTATGTATGATTTGTAAATGATAGAATAGATGCAGAATGTGTATGGGCAACCATAAAATGAAATATAAACCGCATACAATCATTATAAATTTTGATATATTTTTTCGAATATTTTCATATTGATTATTTATCATCATAACATATGGCTTAACACTTCCAAGATTATTACATTGAAGATATTTCAATTGTGTTTTTTTGTCACGGCTATGCTGATAGTTCTTTAATGTATTACATTTAAAGTAACATAACATTCTATAATAGAAATAAATGTGGACTGTAAAAGGAGCCAGAAACAGCACGAAAAATACGAATATTCCAAAAATTATTTGTTCTTCACATAACATTGTCGATTTCGATACATATGATTCTCCAACCATTGAATGAGACGTTAAGCACATTAATGTAGTGACTAGCATGCTTATCAAAACACAGTTGAATACAGCAATAATGTAATGTTTTTTTGTAATGTAATTGTGATAATATACCGTATCGCAAACTATGAGGTATCTTTCAATAGTAATAATCAGCACCAATAAATTAGACAAGTTTAAAAAAAACCACAATGACATTCCACTTTGTACAAATATAGCTATAAAAATTGATGGGATTCCATCCATTTTTGTATAATCCGAGTTAAATTGTTTTTGCATCCCATTTCTCCAGAAACTATCACAATAATATGTTATTGATGCAAATAGATTGACTATATTTAAAACGACTATTAAATAATTCGAATAAGAAGATGACAACATATTTTTGTATCTTACTAAGATAAACAGAGAAAAAGCTTCTATAATAATTCCAAATAGAGTGAATGGTATGTATATTGAACAAATTATCTAAATTAATTTTTTATGTATTAATTAACATTAAATATAATAAAGTATCTTTTGTGTTGCGTAATACTGGACATTGTGTAGTATTACAAAAAATACATTTAAGTTCATTAATAACGACTCTACCTGGATATATGGTCAATTTTACCATCTGTATTCCCAACCTGTGTGTATTTACTTACTTTATTTATTTTGTGGGTACTCGCTAAATTTTTATATTTTTGATGCGTCGTTAAATTGTGGGATAATTTAAAAAATCATAAGAATGATCAGAAATCGTAACCTACAAAAAGTCCATTTGCACGACTAAAACCACCAATTATCTTTTTTTAAAATAAATTAAAACTATCTTAGAATTTAAAACAATGAATACCCATATAGTTACATCCAGTTAATACACAATAAAAAATTCAATCTCACAAAGTGTCAAAAGTTCTTCACGGTCAAAAACGTACTTTGGTATTCATTTTTTTTGGTAATTATTATATTAAAAAAAAATTACATAACTAATGATTCTATAGTCCAGATTCTACAATTTTAAAAAGATTATTCTTACACATGCAGAGTTTATTTCAGTTGAGCTAGATACAAAATTTCAACCTCAGAAATCTACGAATTCCCAGAAAAAAAATAACTTATATGTAAAATTTTTTAAAGCCTATTTTTGATTTTTTTATAAATTTATATATTGCATGTTTCATTTGTAGTCGAAAAAATAAATATTTTGAAATGGGGTCCCTAAACTATTTGAATCAAGATTCCCGAACCACTGCTTTGCACAAATGTTAACAAAAAAAATAGAAATTATTCATTTTAAATTTAATGTAATGTGAATGTGTAATTTTATGTTTTTGGTAAAATTAAAAAAGTCTGTCTTCTGCAGAGCTACATAATATTACACATATTGATAATGCATAATTATATAGTTTAGGGGTTTCCACAATTTTATCCAATAATATAAATTTAATTATTATAATTTTTAAATTATATTATTTATTGAATTAAAATTAGTTATAATAATGTAATATTTATTGTATTTATCTTTTTATTTCAATATTTTAAAAATTTTTTCTACGGACCCTCATTTTGAACCGCTGATATAGTACATAACAAGTAACACGAATATAAATCATAAGAATACCGAATTGACAAAACTTGACATTTTGTTTTTTAATGAATAGAACACGAATATATAAGAAAAAGTATACACAACATGTTGAAAAAACTTAAATTTACTAATATTGACTTAATCTATCTTTATTAAATATGTGGTAGTCACAATGTACTGAATATAAGAAATTAAACCCATTAGACGTAGTGCTTTTAGATTGTAACGCTATATGACAGAATTTTGATGTAACCAATATATAACGGCCTTCTAAAAGTTGGACGCTGGCCATTACGTTGCCCTTTTGGAAATTTTTGTGGCAATGAGATTAATATTACTGATAATCGCCACAGTTGGAATTTGACAATAAAGATAAATACTCCATTAAAATTTGAAAATTAAATGGTAATAATAAACATCAGTAGTGAAAACAACCAAACAACATTCAATTATAATTATAATTAATTCATCTTGTATTGGATAACATTGTATAATTGATATCTATAATTGATGGTTGTAATATTTTCATATATAGCTTTTGAGGCTATTTTTAAAACAATAATTTTATAAATTATAAACAGTTTTAGATCACCCGCTATAATGCGAACGCTAATATAGGCTTCAAGAAATACATTTCATATTTCATTGCCAAATTAAATAATATATTTTATAAAATAATCAAATACAGAAATGCACTCAATCCAATTAATCATTTTCGACAATATAGGCACAATATGTCCATTAAAAAGGATGGTTTTGTGCAGCTCATAGCAAATATAATTCTTTTATCTTTGGGCAACAAATCATTTTTTATAATTATTTTAATTGTGTAAACGAAATCTAAATCATTTGTTGACAAAACTCGATCTAATCTAAATATACAAATCAATAATTTTTTTTATTTTTGCAAATTCAATATTATTCAACACTTTTTTATTAACTTGTCATTCTTACCTTTATAAAGCAGGGCGGATTCAAGGGGTGCAGCTGCACCCCTTGAATTTTTAAAAAAATTATTTAATTAATGTTTTGTAAAATAACTGAAAAAGGTTTTAATTTATTAAAACAATATAGATGGCGCATAACATTTTGTGTCATTACATGAACAACTGATTATGTGACTTGAGGCCTTTTGTTATGTGGACTGGCCCTCATGATTTGCCACTATGACAATAATTTTAATATTGAAAGTTTGATTAATGAATTTGTAATACTTCATCCAAGAAGACTGAACCTAATTCATCTAGGATTATTTAATGAACAAAATTAATTTCTATTTTTTTTATTTTTGCTAAAAAATACAAATTTGGAAACTATTCTATAACAACCTTTAAATAAAATTAAACGAGACGCTTTAAAATCAAACTAGACTCCTTGATATTAAAAGAGACGCCCTAATAAATGTTTCCCCTTCGGCGAAGTAAATATTTTTCTCGCTTCGCTCACACCCCATTAATTAACCTCTTGAATCCGCCCCTGTAGAGATAAAAAACAATTCTCGAAAAAAATTTCTATATAGTATTTTTAGAAAAAGTAGTGCAATTCATCCATTGAAAATATCAATTTGATTCTATTCTATTCGATAACCTAACAACCCTATTAATATACTTTACATCATAAACTAATTTACAAAGAGTCGCAAAAATCATTTTTTGAAAATGGAGTCAATTCGTTTCAAAGTTCGACCCATTTGTATCGATTAGGCTTCTCAAAGGTTGGCGAATCGCCCCCTAGGGTCGATCTTTCTATATAATTTCACAAAATACATAATTTAAAATATTATATATTACGATTAAATTTTTTAGCTAAAACAACTTACAAAAATATTTCATTTTTTAGAGAATTATTGGTTCTATGGGTAAATTCTTGAAAAATATTGAGAAACACTCAATATAGAAAATTTTATTGATCTAAAATTATGTCATTTTTTTATATTTAATTATAATTCATTATTATATAGGGGAGATTTCAAAAAATATGTGTGAATTTTTGATTTAGGTGGCGATTCTAAAAAAAGGTTGAGAATCACTGGTATAGGTGCCAGAAATTTTGGGAAATACGTGTTAGATAATATTCAAAATCTATTAAAATGTTTTCCTGTGAAATAATGATAATAACTGTTAATTGAATTAAAATTAAAATTTAATTAAAATGCATGAAACAATAAAATGAGAGTTTTATTTTTGATATCATATTTACGTAATGTATTTACAAAAATTAATTAAAATAGATAATTAGTTAATTAAGAAATTACGCATTTACTGAATCTATAGTTGTATTAGACACCATCAAATTTTGCATACTATTTACTGTGTAGATACGATAAGAATCATCTTCTATACTGTGTGATAATTTGATTACATAAATGTCCAAAGATTGTTGCTAAATTGATATTCTATGTATATGAGCCATCTCTGTCATAAATTAAAAAAACGATAAATTTAAATTATATGCTACCATATTTCTTTTTACGTTGTTTGTTAGTTTGATTTGTATATTTTCAGGATATTACAAAATTATTATAGAAAATTTAATATTAAGGCTCTATTAAGATATTATGACACAAAAAAATGAAATACATATATACTACTGTATACTATATGTTACAATACATTATCAAAATGAATGCATTATAACTACACCAATGTTGACCAAAAATGTAAAAATGTACTGTACATTAGGGTGTCACATCGTTTTTAAATTTTGATATTTTTAAAGACGTACCATGTGGA
>LWCA01000835.1:0-17626 GCA_001642005.1 Intoshia linei | reverse complement strand
TTGCTAAATTATAACTAAAGATTTCTAATTTTTTAATAAACACTGAGATAATTTCGTTGCAGTATATCAGTGTCAAATTATTTCCTTGTACAGTGGAATCTCGATTATACATACAGCAAATTGCACAATAATTTTGTGCTATTTTTGTTATAACTAAGACAACTTTAAATTACAATGAATAAATAAAGGTAATTTGGCGCCACATTTGAAAACTAACGATAATGAAAATTAAGAGAAAGTCTAGATTTTTTTGATAAAACCAAAATAATTGATGAGGTGGAATCAGGAAAAACTTATGGTCAAATGGCTGCAAAATTTGATAAGGCTAGATCAACTATTGTGTCTATATTCAAAAATAGGGACAATATTATGAAAATGAACTACGATCACACAAAAATTTTAAAAAATCGAAGATTTTGATCTAGCAATAGAAAAAGTGGAATCCTTGATTTAGTCATCCAGTAAATTTGATATGGATTGTAAATTAAAATGTTTAATAGATTATAAAAAATTGTTACTTGAAAAAACAAAATTATATACAAAAATTGTAGTTTAAATGTAAATATGAATAAATTATATCTTTTTTATTGTTATTGTATAAATTATTATTCCGTCATCGATTACTGTATATCAGTGATTCTCAAATATGGCCCTTTTTATATTTTTTGTGGTCCGCCGAATATTTTTAATAATTTGAATTTACCAATATTTCAATTATTAACCCCCAAAAATCAATTCTCATTAATTATCAACTACTCTTTTATAAATTTTCTATCAATTAAATAAAAATTGTTGTTCGCGATGGTTCTAAATTATTTTATATTGATAAATCTGGCCCTTCTCAAAAAAAGTTGAGAACCCTGCTGTATACATACAAATAGATGTTTTTTGTACGTAGCACAACATACTCGGATCAGGGAATATTAATATTTAGACTCAGTTAAATTTAAAATAAAATTTCATCATTATTTAGTATAAAATAATGTATTAAAAATACCAATTCTGATTTCAACAGAATTATCTAAACTTAAAATGTAATATGAATTTTTAATTATCTATATCAGTGTTTCCCAACCTGGGCGATATCGCCCACTAGTGGGCGATTTGACTTTTTTACTGGGTGATGCGAAGATATATAAAAAAAAATATATAATTTTTTTCAACAAATTAAATTTTCAATTTTATCAAATAAAAAAAAATTAAATTGCATGTAAATATTTTGTCCTAACTTATATAATATGCTACGCTATTTTTGTTTGTATGTTTCTCTCTGTGTGTTACGCTTTATTTAAATAATTATTCGTCTTAGAATAATTTAAAGATTACATTTTAATTACAGTTTTTTCCGATACGTATATTAAGATAAATTCCAACCTCCCAATTTCACATCTTACGAATCAAAAACCCCAGTTTTCCCTTTTTTTGAAAATCAAACGAGTCGAATCATTTAAAAAAATTTATACGCTGATATGGATTTTAACATCATAAAAATTATCATAAACATTATCATAAATTTAAATTTAAAAAAATTATATCTTTACGACCAAAACCCCAAATTACCCTTCCTTTCTTTTTTGAAAACAGCCCTAGCATTTCAAAAAATTTCAATCCGAATAAGTGACGACTTCACGGTCAAAAAAGCATTTTAGTATTCATCTATTTTTTTTCCGAAATATTTTATTAAAACAAAAAATGTGAAATAATTAACAGTCCGAAAATTAAAAAAACAAATTATTCTGATAGAGCTTATTCCAGGTGATATAAATACAAAATTTCAACCCCAGAAATATACACATTCCCGGTGAAACTACTTTTATATATTATCAACCAATATTTTTCAAATATTTCGATTAAAATCAAAAATTGAAATATGATATTGATATTGAAATATCACTTAACCGTGAGCCCTAAGTTGAATTTGAAAACTCGAATTCTCAGGGGATAAATAACGCAGTTGGCAATCCTGATTAATCATCATAATGTATTCATTGTGATATACATTTAGGAAAATTTAAAGTAGAATTATATGAAGTTATTATCTACGGTAATACATTTTTGTAGCCTTACTTTAATGGGTTCGTAAAAGTGATTTGAACCATAATAGATTTAATTTTTAATGCTAAAATTAGATATATCCTCCCTCGGTAGAGCTAGGTGCTGTTTGTACAAAGTACAAACAAGCCAAGCTAGTTAAAATATAAAAGGCAACATACTTACTACACAGATAATTGGTGTTAGATAAATTATATTGTCAAACTCTTAATAAATTAATTATCGTTCAATTTAATTCAATTTTTTTTATTTGATAAAATTGAAAATTTAATTTGTTGAAAATTAAAATAAAATTAAAAATATATATTTTTTATATATTTTCGCATCGCCCAGTAAAAAAGTCAAACCGCCCAGGTTGGGAAACACTGCGCTAGATAAACATATTTTTAATTTTCTATTTATACGTTAAATTTAATAATTATTTATTAATCTAGGTTCAATAAAGATTTTAGAAAAGCCTTCATCAAAATGTTGTGTTGTAATAAATTTCAATAAATATATAAATTTTATTTAAACGACTTTATAATGTTTTCTATTATATTCTGTAATATAAAATGTATAAATCATATTATGTTAAATGATATTACGGTTTGTAAAGGTGTCATTTTTTAAATATGTAATATGTAGCAAGAATTATGTATGATGTTTTTCAATTTCACAATTAATCTCGTTGCTCATATCTACACTCTAGATTCTAGAGCAGTGTTTCATAATCTTTTTTATTACATTACCCATATTATAGTACTTATTTTAATAATACCCACTATATTGTTTTACTGCATTTTGAATGGTCAGGCTTTTAGAATAAGGCATATAAATTTTTTAATAGTAAACTTTAATTAAAAATTTTTCAAAAGTGTTTTTGACCCGAAAGATTCAATGGGTAAAATTATATTTAATACGTTACTACGCTATATTATGCGACGCAAAAAAATAATCGAATTCCTATTTTTTAGAACACATTTCGCGATTACCCATGAAAAATATCAAATTATCCATTCGTTGGTAAATACCCACAGGTTGGGAATCACTGTTCTAGAGTAATGCTTATTTTACAGTGTTAACAATTATTAAATTATAATCTACCATTTACAACATATATGTATATGTTGTATACATATATTTTATTACTTTATGTAGCCTTTTGTATAATTTTAAATACCCATTGGATATTTTACAATGTCATTTATATTAACATTTAAAATAATATATAATTTGAACAAGCACACTAGGGGAATATAGGTATAAACGGCACAAACAAAAACGCACAACTTAAATAATTATAATTACATAGCAATGAAAATACAATTGTATTAATATGATCACAAGTAAACTTGAGATAAAAAGACTATTGTTGTAATTAATTCATTTTCGTAGTTAACATTTTCAAATTTCGGATTGTAATAATTAAAACTAATTTCACTGCGTTAATAACAGCGACTATTGCAAAATAGAGACTAATAATTATAATAATCAATAATGAACACTTTTTAACAGCGTAACTTTATTTTTCACTACAAAACATCATACCATATAAACACACATTATGTATATTGTGTATTTTTAATTAGAATTTATAATTGAATATTTTGAATTTTTTTGTAATATGGTTTGTAGGTAAAAAATTAATCTTAATATTTCAGTTTTAACTTAGGTCTGTAGTGGATGAATTCTATAAAATCTAACAATATTAATATGAATAAATCTAATATAGATCAAATGTTAAGTGAAATTAGTTTAATTATTACATTATTACATGAGAAACATCACTTAACCCTGAGCCCTGAGTTGAATTTTGAGTCAAAGTGTTTGAAAATATCAATAAAAATTTTCAATCTGACAAGTGTGACCCATCCCGATTATTAGATGAGTTAGAATTATTTAAAAAAAATATAACCAAAAGATCCTACAAATTCGAAAAGTTTGGATCAGATGGATATTGGTTATTTGCCTAGACAATTTTTAGGGGCCCATATTGGAATCAAAACTAATTTACAGGTGACAATGAGATCTTTTTTACTAGGGTGTGTTCTTGAACTAAACAAACGCGTATCTTTAAATATTGTGGTTTTAAATAAAGCAAAGGTAATATCTCCCTTACATATACTAAGTGATAGTTTTAATTTTGCTTCTTTACCGATATAATTAATTGATCATTCTTCAATTGATGAAATCGAGAAAGAATGCCGCTAAATAAGAAATATAAATTGGGACCCTACTTTTTTAAATGACACTGAATTGTTTTGGAAGCATGTTGGTGCATATAAAAATGCTGTTGGTAATAGACCGTTTTTGACTGTTTCTCAATTTGCATTAAAAGTATGTTGACTTCCTATCAGCAATGCAACAGTAGAAAAAATATTTTCTAAGGTAACCCATATTAAGTCAGCTAAGTGTAATAAATTAAGTCTAGATATGCTAAGTTCATTAATTCGGATAAAATCCCATTTTAAAGTATCATCAATATTGTGTGAAAACTTCGAACCACGTCTTGAAATGATGTCTTATGATTCTTATGTTTATGAAGATAAGGATATAAACGTGAATATTGAAGCAATTGTTAAAACATACTTTTCAAGTTAATCAAATTAGTAAATATTTATTAAACTCGTTTCGGTTATGTTAGTTTACTTTTGTCAAGTAGAATATTTCCTATTAACGCTGCCAGCTCTATTCTTTTTTATTAATATTGATATTTTTGGAAAATAAAATTAAAAGAATTTTCATTCTGTTTTTTGTCTGCTTTCGTACTATCATTATAATTATTTCTTAATTTAGAATTTATTTTGATTATGTGGTTAATAATGAATGATGCCGAAATTGATTTTTTAGGAGAGAGTAGTGTTTCATTAAAGTCTTGAGTTTGATCCTATTTATAATTATGTAAAGCAATAATACATTTATTAATTAAAATTTTTTTTAATTTAAAACAAGTAGTAAGCACTACTCTCGATGGGATAAAAACAGAAACCTTCCCGTGCGCAAATAATTATGTTTGCCGGTTTGAAGTGATTTAGAGTGGTGTATTTTTTCATTAGCCATTCTAAACACCCTTTCACCTAATTCATTTGTGCAAGCATTTAAATCAAAGCCGGTCAAATTATTTTTTACTAGAACGTTTTTGGATAAATTACATATTATTTGACAGTTTATTAATTTTTTTTAGTTTATAAATGATCTTACTTCAAAACCATTCAATGGACCAATAATGTATAATGAACGTATTTACACTGAACATCTTTTTAGTAGATTCACCACATAACTCAGCTATAAGTGAATATATTGCACGGCTATTCCATCTTGCCGCGCTAATGGAAAAGGGCTGATTTGGTATATTGATTATTGCAAACCGATGGNAATTTTTTTATAATAATTTCAAAATAAATATAAAATTAATGCTCCACTATTAACCTGTGTCCAAAAACACCTTTTTTTGATTAAACAAAAAATAGCCCACGGGAAAAGATGAGAAATTTTGTGTATGTTACGAATATCCATTTGAAAATATTTGAAATCAAAAAGGACCACGGACTTTTGCCCTAAATGTCCTTTAAAAAAATGAAAATAGTGTCAAAATTCATACTAAATTTATAATTGAAGCTTATTAAATTAAATAATTCATAATTAATTTTTCGCTATAATGTAAATTAAATTTTTCTCTATCAGATAAAAATTGAAAGTAAAAAAATAATAAAGCTAAATCACCACAAAAATTACTTTAAGATGTATATTGTTGTAAAAAATATATAAGAAAATAAGGAAAATAAATATATAATTTTACATAGAATAAATTTACAATATTTAATTCTTCAGTTTAATCTCATTTCAGGGTCATTGAAATATCTAATCAAAACGTGTTTCAAATTTTGAAGTGATTTAAAGTGGTGTATTTTTTCATTGGCCATTTTAAACACCCTTTCAGCTAATTTATTTGTGCAAGGATTTAAATCAAAGCCGGTCAAATTATTTTTTACTAGAACGTTTTTGGATGAATTACATATTATTTGACAGTTTATTAATTTGATCCAGTTTATGTATGATCTCACTCCAAACCATTCAATGGACCAATAATGTATAATGAACGTATTTCAACTAAATATCTTTTCAGTAGATTCACCACATAACTCAGCTATAAGTGAATATATTGCACGGCTATTCCATCTTGCCGCTCTAATGGAAGGGGCTGATTTCGTAAATTGATTATTGCAAACCAATGGGTAGTACGAAAGTAACGAACAGCTTCAACACATTGTAGCAACAATAAGTAATCTCTTCTTCGTTCTTCGTCTTTAGGGAGGTCATCATAAAATGGTAAATTTGAGTCTGCTTTGTTATTATATAATATTTGAAATGTTTTCCAANATTTAAATCAAAGCCGGTCAAATTATTTTTTACTAGAACGTTTTTGGATGAATTACATATTATTTTGACAGTTTATTAATTTGTTCCAGTTTATGAATGATCTCATTCCAAACCATTCAATGGACCAACAATGTATAATGAACGTATTTACACTGAATATCTGTTCAGTAGATTCACCACATACCTCAGCTATAAGTGAATATATTGCACGGCTATTCCATCTTGCCGCGCTAATGGAAGGGGGCTAATTTGGTAAATTGATTATTGCAAACCGATGGGTATTACGAAAGTAACGAACAGCTTTAACACATTGTAGCAACAATAAATAATCTCTTCTTCGTTCTTCGTCTTAAGGGAAATCATCATAAAATGGTAAATTTGAGTTTGCTTTGTTATTATATAATATTTGAAATGTTTTCCAATTATTATGCAATTTATTTACGAATTTATATTGAAAATTTGGACCTACAGTTACATTGAAAAATATATTAATGAAGTGATGCTTTAAAATAAGATCAAGGATATGTAATTTACATGGAGAATATGTGCAATCGGAGTATACACGCTGTAATCGAACGATAACGCCATTTTTACATCCTGTATTTGTAGGCTCAGTGTCAGTGACTATATTTATAGGAGATAATTTATATTGTTTTTTATATTGACAATATTTTTTCAGATATAATATATGCGGATTTGTTATGTATTTCAAATCCTATTAATTTTTCATCAAAACAGATTGCCAGAATATGTTTTTTTTGACCATATAAATTGTACTATTTTTTACCATCGAATTGTAAAACATCATAATCACTTAAACATGGCTTATTTGCTTTCGCCTTTTTTATAGTACATCTATTCAATTCGCTCTGTGTTGGTGGTTTCATTCGATCATCTCTGAATTTATTATACATAACATTAAGTACAATGATAATTTGAGATAATGACAGATTTGCATTTTCACGTAATTCTTTAGCCAAATCTGTATTTATTCTATCTTTTTTAATGTTTTCACTAAATGAATCAAGAGAATTAAATTGTATTTTTGCGTAATCATTATTTTCATTAAATGTGTCAATACATTCGGATGATCCCGGTATATCATTATCACTTTTTAATCTTTTAGAAAGATGTATTTTATATTCAACAATTGATGTAGTACAATAACCAATACCTTTTTTATTATTGTAATATACTTTATCCAGAGGTGTTTTGAATTCAGGTTTTGATGTTTGATGTTTTGATGATCACATCAAATAAATCCTTACATTCTATATAATTTGTTTTTTTTTATAAAGAGAATATTTTTTTTTCGATAGCTTCACGTTTTTGAACAGGTATATCTTGTTTAGTCCAGCAATGAAATATCTCACTAGCAACTATTGGAATTATCTGAGACAAATTATATCCATTGTTAATTTGTTGCACCACATGTATTTTTCTTAAGACTTGTTCCATGGTTGGTACAGTTTTTAATTCCACCAATGAATTTTGATAACCTGGCCATAATCTGGATTCTTTTTTCAATGATTTAAATTAAGATATAATCTATATTTTATAAAATATTTTTATAGCAGTAAGATTTATACCAGAGTTGTAAAGTTTTCTTGTTTGAATTATAATTATTAATTTATAGTAAATAAATAAAATATAAAATATTTTTAGACAATTTTTAAAACAAATTTAATATTACGCACAGTAAACTATAAGCACACTAATTCAATTGATAAGTAATCTTGACATAGTTTACAAATTTAAAAACAATCTTGGTGCCGATTCCTAGTTTAATTATATTTTAATTTTTAAGATTAGGGTCAATTATTACAGAGTTCATCTTTTATATATTATAAGTATACGACAAGATCAATTACTAAAGTCCAATTAATAAGTTCCGTGAAAATCAGGATTTATGTTTAATTTACTTTAATATTAATAAATATATTATTATAATAGATNAAATATATTATTATAATAGATTCATCAATACAATAATAAATGATCATTGATAAATATTAATAATATATTATAATATTATTTAATAAATATGTGAATATTGTATATTGAGTTCAATCACATTAAGTAAAGTTAAATCATATTATATTTTTTTATGCTAAATGAAAAAAATTAAGTAGATCTATTTCAGTTTTCAGTATATTTTGTAGATGGATATTATTTTAAAATATAATATGTTCACATTTTACATACAAAAAAGTAGTTTCTACAATCCCTACACATATCAAAAGATGCCTTATGAATCACTGAACGCATGACTTGACGCGGTTGTCATCACTATATATTAATATAAAGTTCACGTTCCAAAAATTAAAATTTTTTAAAATGCAAAAAGTTGGTGGTCATTTTAAGAGTTGAACAATTTAAATCACACCAACACATCACTTCGCAATGAAAAGTTTCATATTTATCAATAGGGTATTTTTATTAGTTTGAATAAGGACACAGGTTATCCACTATAGATTAAAAATAATTATATATGTAATGTTATTAAATGATTGTTAAAAATATATAAATTAAAAGAATAAAAGTGAACAAATACAAAAATAATGAGATGATTTCAAATACATGTATAATATAAATGTTTATATCTAAAAAAATACAAAATGAATAAGAGATTTGTGATTGTTTGGATGAACATATTCTTTTAATATCTTTATATATAACATAAAATCACTTTTGTATAAACGAGATTTAAATTATTTCAAAAATGTGCGTGAACAATATTAACAGGTGATTTGATGCTTTATTTATTTATTTTGAATGTAAAATAATCATTTTGGTGATGAATTTAATCAAATTTCAAAATAACGCTAATTTAGTTATGTAAAAATTTTATTTTCATTTGAAAATTATATTTATGCTATTTAGAATCAAAAATTTTATTTGGTCAGACTATAATATTTACATTATTATTGTTAATATTTTATAAATTTTAAAAAGTTTGGCGATACATCTGGAGATAATTGGCGACACACCGGTTGGAAAGCACTGATTTAATGTATAACAATTGAATTTATTCTTAAATACTTTGATTTTCAAATAAATCAGTAATTTTAATCTTCATCTTCCAATCCTAAACTGTACATTGATTCTGGTTGCATAAGTTGGCTAAAATGTAAAAAAATTAAATGTATGTATTAACTGAAATCAGTTCAACTTATCAAAGAGAAAAAATTTTCCCTTAGGTTTGGTTAAATTTTTTTGACAGTTATAATAAGACTTATTATAAGTAGAAAACTCTAATTTTACTTTAGTGACACTTAATTATAATAGCATATACATGTATAATATTAATGTATAGATTAAAAAGTAAAATATAATATTGAAATATGATTTCTACAAAAAAAATTGTAGTTCGTTTTTGAAAAGTTCCTACGTCTACTTTTCTATTTAATATTATTCATATTTCTATCTAATTACTTTTCTTTTTATATTTTTATGTGAATAAAACTATACAAAATAATATGGAAAATTAAATTTTAGCCCAACTAACAGAAATAAATTACAAATTTATAGATTTTGTAACTTATAGCTAGATAAATGTACAGTAAATTTGGAACTGCAAAATTTCCAAAAGCGCTAAGTTACGTGAATTTTTCAAATGGATATTACCTACCCCGAAGCCACAAACGATACAGAAAAATAGATCCCTAAAAATTTAATTGTAAATTACCCTATATCCCAGGCTATTATCTTGACATTTTAAATTCGATTTTACAAAATTTTCATAGTCAAATTACAAGGTCGAGCCTTCCCATAAGCTGTCAATGATAAATAAAATAAAAATTAATAAATAATCATGGGTGTCGAGATACGGTAGGTTTGGAACCGTATAAACTCACTTGTCTATTCTACATTGAAAATAATCTCGCATTTCTTTCTTGCATTCTCTAACTTTACTTTTTTTTTCTTTGAGACATTGCATGAATATTGTTCTCACAGATTTGCAGACACCTATATTTACAATTTTATTAAAATTAAAACTACACTGAAATTTAGACATTTTTGAAGGAAATGACCAGGGGAGCTTAGTAATTATGAGGAAAATATTGTAATTTAAAATTGATAAAAGTATGCCACAAATTATGATAAAAATGTTAAAATGACCCTATATAATGTTTTCCCATGATACGTTCCAGTTGATGTTAAAAATTAACTGCTGATTGTGTTAGATGAAACACTAAGTTCTAGCACTCATCAATTATTGAATTGGGTCTCTACTGTTTTGATTATATAATATAAGTTTCTGCGTGCGTAATTATGAAGCCCGTCGACCCTGATATGTACATTAAAACAAAAATTTAAGGTAACCATCATAATCCAACGGAAAGCTTCCCTTTTCTGGTTCTTTTGGTTTATTGTATGGAGAAGAATAACTCATTTAATAAAAGTAGAGTTAATATATTCCAATATTATCGATGAATTCTGCTAAAATTGTATATACAAATGTATTTAAACTCAACCAATTGATGAATGTATCAAAGTTTATCTACAAATATAGATTTATAAATATTGGAAATACCAATTCGAGGTTATATTTATTTTTTTTGTATGTATGAAATTGTAAAAATTAATTTTTCTTCTTACATAAGATTTTAATGTTTACAAAGACAAATTCAAAATTAATTTAAATTTTAACTGCCCTAGTTATGATTGAAAAAAATATAACCATTTTAACCAAAAAAATCGTAAATATGTTCCTATTAGTTATAAATAGATAACTAACCGAATAAACTGAAACTTTTGTAACTATTCTTCTAGTCCCCAAATTGCATTTACATTTCGGTCCATTGAACGGTAATCAATACCCGAAACCTAAATAGTTTTAAATTGACTCTTCCTATACTATATGACAGTCATATTAATATGTATTTAATATTTCCCTAAATATTTCACATTACCAGTTGGCATGTTATTTTTTGGATCCATTGATTTATTAATCCACTACAAATAAAAAATCGTACCTAACCCTAAAAACCTATAAATATTTGAAAAATATTAATACCAGATTATGCATTTACATAAAAAATGTAAACATGTAAATGCAAATTTGATATTAATTTTAAACAAAATCAAAGATTTATTAACAAGAATTGATGAATAATGAAAATTAGTAGTTATTATAAATACAATTTGTTTATAACGATTAAAATATATATGTAACGGTAGCAGGTAAAATGTCTGCAATATAAAATAAAATGTATATTTTTAATCAAATGATTACGCTTGATCATATTTAAAGATACGCATGAGTTGGATAAAATACAATATTGTCAACAAACTTTTATAAAATTGAATCTCTAATGAATTTGTACACCAAAAGGAATCTTAATATTCTCTTTTGAATTTTAATCACGATTTTTCTAGTAGGAATAATAAAATAACCAATATAAATAATTTTTTAAAAAAATACAGGATTGATGAACAATGTCTTTTATTCAGTTAAAAATAATTATAGACATTTGTAAAGATTTATTTTTAACCACCATTGTTGGGATATTTTGAGATATTTTTGAATTTCAGTGTAATTTTAAAAATTTTGTAATTAGAGGTAATTTTACACATCCACATTTTTAATTGATCTTTTGAATACAAAAAAGGCAATTGAGCAAATAAAAAACATTACTCCGCTTAGTACATACATTATTCCAATAAACCTATTTTTTCCACCAAGGTATGATGTTGTTGATAGGATAATACTCTTTTCACCATTAAAAACGTCAACAGGGTAGTCTACATAAGTTTTTTTATAACATTAAAATAAATTATCATAAATTACTATAATTGATGGATATATTGTAAATGCCAGCTTCTAAATCCTTTTCTATGCGACCATATGCTTTACGGAAATTTGGATACGCCGATAAACGCATCCATACAATTAACTTTTCACTTTTATAACCCAAATGATTATCAAACTCTGTAATATCTTTGTGCCAATTGGTAGGTTTAGTCATTTGAGATATATCTATAAATAATATAATGTAAAAAAATTAATATAACTAATAATTTGAGTATATAGTATATATTGGGTGTGAATTATAGTAGTTAGTTTTTGTGGAAATTTTATGGTACAGGAACATATAAAGTCGAGTATGATAGTTTTATGGCTACACTGAAAAAAGCATAATTTAATTTTTGGAGAATTTTTTTCGGAGACGCTTGGCATTTTAAACATCCTATACAAAAATTAAATATAACTTTATTTAATGAAATGATACCATCCAATGTATTAGTGATGTTTTGAGTGGTCTTACATTTTCAATTTTTATTATTTATAAAATATAATCGAAATATTTGAAAAATATTGGTTGATATTCAAAGTTATTTTTCACCGGGAATGTGTAGATTTCTGGGGTTAAAATTTTGTATTTATATCAATTGGAATTTCAATGGCTACTTTACGAATCGGGTGGTACTACAGCTGATAAATATGTCTATGCCTCTATGAATTTAGTTCTTAGTACAATAATTACTATAATTGGTAGGATTGTTGAATTTGTACATGCGATCAGTTTCCCATGAAATACCTTCTTCATTGATTATAACATTTTTGCCCTCGTACTTGATTATAAACGTATCTAGACACTAATAAAAAAGAAAACATAAATTCCAACCATTAAAAATGGTATTAGGTATAATTCCACATGGTGACACGGCCTTACCATTATGCACCCGATAATCACCACAATCAGCACTTAAATCTTCAGGTTTCCATACTTTACCGAGCAATTGATTACTGTCTTTAGATTTTACATACATTCTGTGATTTTGATAAAAATTGGTTAATCCATAATAAATATAAATTGGACTCTATAAAAAAAAATATTATTAACAAGAAAACTAATAATATAATTTTAAATTTTTAACAGGGAACTAGAAAAATGAGGTTGCACCAAATCAAAGATTTAACTGGTTTTTCAAAGAATATTTGTCGAAACCAAGTTAGTATACCTATGCTAGTCAAATGTTGCTGCATCATCCACTACTGGCCACCCCAAGAAAATGATCCGGAAAAATATACAATATTTATTTTTTTAATTATTACCTTCATTTTTTTTGGAATATTGAGAGAAACACGACATTTGCATTCAAGTCCTTGAAAGTCACTGGTATAATGAGCACAATCGATTGATTGACTATTGGGTCGGTCATTGTCAAGATTACAGTGTGTATAAATTTTTGTGTATTCTTGAACCTTAAATATATACTTTAATAATGCAGGTACATCTGGATTAAGACGGTTAATAAATTCCTTGGAATATAAACACAATAAGCTACAAGTTGCGAGAATATACTACAACTAAGTTTTCTTAACTTTGTTCCTTCTACCCCGAATTTCTTGATTTAATAAACCTTAAAATTCATTAAATCAATAAAATATCTAAAATTAATAAACTAGAGATTTTAATTGACATTTTCTGAATAATTGAAAATCTTCAATTTCAATAAAATTCATGTTGAATTAAAAAATTTACAAACATTTATAGAAAATTAAAAAAGTACTTTACCATGTAATCAAATCTGTGGAAAGTTTAATCTTACTACAAGACTTATCCAGTAAATCGCAATTACTTACTAATCGACTTACCTGTACCATCAAAATTTAATGAATTAATTTGTTTTCTATAACTTGATTACAATCTAATTGGTAAAGAAGGCTGATATTTCTTTTAAAAATTCCGCGGACCGCGGTACGCTTTCAGTAAGTGACAAATACATAACCACCGTACAATAAATTTTTTTAAAACATTTTACAGAGTTGGTGGTAACAAGAACAATGACACCAATTGATATAAAACCCACACCAATAAGTAAAAGAGCAAAAATAGTTTTATTGCTAGTATAATTGGGCTGCCACGCAGGTAATTTTTGTTGACGAAACTTTTCTCCTGTTTAATAAAAATGAGAAAAATAAAAAAAACTAAATTACCAAATGTATTTAATTTTGAGGGCATGAAATACTTATCAGTTACAAATTAAACAAAGTATAGTAACATACATAATGTAAATTTAACATGTCAATAAAATTAAAGTTATTGGTATGGATATATAAAAATATTATTTAACGATAATTTAGTGTCTTAACAACTTTTATTACAATTACAAATTGATAATTTAGACGTATTTTTATATATACAATGCGTATTTGGGCCAGTGATCATGTTTTCGAGTAATATTTAATTAATTAAAAATACATTCGAATTTCGAATTATAGTTTTGTAATTTACTATCTTTTTAGTCATCCTTGGGAAACAGTTATGGAAGCTGCAGTCAAAAAATACCCAAACCCATTATGCCAACATGTTATTGCCGTCGACACTATTGACCACAAAATAAAAAACGATAAGTTACATTTAAACAAACTCATTACATTGACTTGGAATATACCTTCATGGATACAGAATATCCTTTCCACCCCAAGTGTTGCCTATGCTCATGAAAATTCAATTGTAGACAAGACTAATAAAGCGTACACTCTTTATTCAAAAAACCTTACCTTTATGCCATGGCTCTGTATTATAGAAAAAATGCATTATGTACCTCATCCAGATCATTCTACCACAAAAACTATACTGCACCAAGAGTCTAGTGTTAGCATTAATGGATTTCCGATTGTGTCTTCCGCCTGTGAAAACTGGATTGCTAAAACGGCTCGATCTAACACTGAGAAAGGAAAACAATCTATCGAATGGGTCATTAGTGAACTATCTCTAGGAAAAGAAAAAACAATGTCAAATGCAGATTTATAACAATATTTATTAAAATTTATCATCACATTCCTTTATAAAATCGGAATAGTTGTAATTGTTAATGTCCCAAATGTCTTCAAGTAATATATCGGCGTTATCGTCAATAATATTATCTATTTCTTGTGGTTTTGGTTCTATTAATTCTGTTGGCATGATTAGGTTCATTGCATGGTCGTTGTTTTGAATTTCAGGATATTCAGAGTTTATAAACTAGATAGAGTAATGTTAAATTTTTAACCTAAAATACATTTACCTCAATTTCAGCACGATTATTTGGTTCATCTTGATTCTTAGAATTAAAATCTTTGAGATTCATACTTGTGTCGAAAGGTGAATGTAGTTTCTGATGATTGAGAGGAGTTAACTGCATCTAATCAAAAATAAACATGCATAAGCTAAAAATTACATTTTTTTTAGAAGAAATTTCGTCAGTATATGTGAGAGTGTCCAAAATTGAACTTTGATTATTAATATCGCTATTTACAATGGTTTTATTGGATTTTATGGAACTAATTAAAAACTCAAATACATGAGTCATGAAATCTTGTTGCTTTTTATGCTGATTTCGTAAAGCAACTAATTCACTCCAAATAATTTTATTTTGATGTTTTAAACGTTTAAGTTCATTGATTAGAATGGACTGATTGCCATTGATGGTTTTAATGTTTTGTGATATCAGTTGAGAATTCTGTCTGGTTGTCTCTCCGTCATCGTTAATTTTAACAACCCTAGAAAGAGTTTCTTCTAAAGTTCTGAGAACAGCGCCATCGTCTTCTTTAACATCTTTTTTCTAAGAAAAAATAAATTTAAATAGCCTTATGTATACATCTCACTTTTCGTTGAATTTTAAATAAAAGATCCAATCTATTTCGAACAAAATTTTCGTGTGTGAATTCAGTTCTTCCAGAATACTTGGTTTGTATGCTGCAAGAATCCCATTTTTTGCTGCACATTTTGGTAAATCCGTCTTAATAGTAAGTTATTATAATTACACAAGTCTAGTGTAACTACCAAAGGTTCAACTGTCCATCGGTCCTTTATTATATTTTACAAATGTTATTAAAATTTGCGCGGTATCCATATTCAAAAAAGAATGTAAAATGCGTTCAATATAAAATTGATATCTTAAGAACCAGTGGTTTACGTGTTGTATATTGGTTAAATTAAAAATTACATATATTTAATTGTCGCACAAAGCTTGCAAAATTTTTATGTTTAAAGTAGGCCGGTAATACTTGCTCGCAAAAATTGACTTTATCTGTCACATAAAAACTTTTACCATTCTAAATTTTGTATAATTATAATTGTTCTTTAAAATTTCAATTACACTGGACCATTTCACACTCGAATCTGTGACTTTAGAATTTACAAGTTTCCATAATTTATTTAAAAACCAAGAAAGTTTTTTATACTCTTGTGATTGGTAATCTTCTCCAGTAAATTCGTCATCTGTTTCTTCTACATTTACACAATTCATTTCATCGTCCATTATATTAGTTTAGTAAATTGTCAATTTGAAATATATTTTATTGTAAACTTTATGTAGTATTGGTAATTGTTGCGCTATTTATATTGACAAAGTTGATTTTGTGTATTTTAGTTAACAGTTAGTCAGTCAAACTTTATTTTTAAACTGATTAATTCTGTTCTGATTGATTGACTGATGAAAATTATTAGGGCGATTTTTTTTTAACCTATAAAAACAAAAAAACTTAACTTACAAATCAAATTTATTTAACTTTTGTAGTGTTGTTTTTTTTGTTAAATTTTTTTTTAAACAGTGATGAAATCTCTTATTCGCCACAATAATAATATTTCTGGGGCCTTGTCGGCAGTAGCACCGTTATATAAATTTTAAAACATAATTGTATTGCCATTATTAGATAGTTATGTTGTAGAACAAGCAGCGTTGTTTTATGTCCGTAAATATCTAATTTATGGTTTCATAATATTTTTTAAATTTGGTACCCGGTTAGTCATATCCACTATTTCTAATACACCTGTAAAAAAAGAAAAGTGGTCCACTAGATGCAAAAGGTTTCCGATCTCTAATTTAAGTCATAATAAAGGTGTATAAAAAGTGTATTATTTGTTGTAGTACAAAATCATTATATTTTTTAATATTATCTTTTAAAAAGTTTCTTTGTTTTATTTTGTTTAATTATTTTTAATTGTATAATCAAGAGTATGAATGACTATTTTTCCGTTCATATTACTTGTAATATTTTTACAATCATATTACATGCTGAGGTGTTTCTAATGTTCCGATTGTAATGTTACTACCATAATATATTATTGTAAAGTTCTTATAACCAGAACTGTAGATTACATTATCGCTGTATAGCATTATTTATTTTATTTTAATACAGAATTTACATTACTTTAATACTCTCTATCAAAACATTACAAAATAAATAATCATGATACAAAACATTATTGATGCT
>LWCA01001099.1:0-12225 GCA_001642005.1 Intoshia linei | reverse complement strand
TTTTGAAAAATATTATGAGTTGTTACGAACTGGAACGCTATCATCAAGATTGTTGAAATTAAAGGAAGCCTTTATGACCGTTAATTTACGTCAACACAAAATGTAAGAAATTTCACTACTGCTTCTAATTTTGTTACAAAACGTAGAACGCGTTTAAAATACGAATTTATCAATATTATGTGTGTTTTGAAACACTTTCAACATAAATTAATTAAATTTTTTTTTTTTTCTAAAATTAATTAAGGTCTATAATTTTTAATTTAATTTAAAATTAAAATTAAGTTAATAAACATTCTCTTTTAACCTTTGAGGTATATTAATTATTTTAAAATGAGATTTGTTGTAAAATTTAAAACCAGCTATGTGGAATTATTAAATTATGATTAAATTGCATTGTATTCATTACACCACCTGTCATTTTTGCACTAATGTATGCTTTCTAGGTACTTAATTAAACCTTATTAACTCTAATCATATTTTGGTTCAAAAAAATGTTATAAGATTTGATAAAATTTTCGCTATTATGATGCTATTTGCAATAGTCGCTATAATTAACGTCGCTGTTATGATGCTTTTTGCAATAGTCGCTGTTATTAACATCGCTATTATGATGATCGCTATATCGAACGTCTTTCAATATCAATAAATTATAAAATTACAAATCTGTGCGATAGTTAATTATTGAAGTAAACAATCTTAAGTTTATTGGCTTCTAATTTCTTCTGTAATTTAGCCTTAATACATTAATAATTTGCTTTTGCGATTTTATAATTTACTAGGTTGACTGTAATGTACTACGTACAAACAGCACCTAGCTCTGCTGAAGGCACATTTTTATTATACAAAAAAAATAAATTCACGTTGAAAATCTAACTTAAAAATCCTACTATTCACTATTATCAATCCTTTCAAGGAGTGGTTCTCAAATTTGTTTCAGGTGGAACCATCATATATCATTACTTTTTACTTTAAAGTGAATTATTCCATCTTAATTTTTTGTATAATTTTTTGTATAATTTTTTGTATAATTTTTTTATAACATTTAGAAATAAAGTAAAAACAATAATTTATTAGACAGAATGAGTTGTATAATCTTAACAATAAAGTAAAAACACTCATTAAAAATTTTGTCAAAATAGCATAAATTCCAGAAAAAATAAAATTATAAAAACCTATTTTGTCATTTTCAATGTGATGAATCATTGAGACGTCTCATCTTCACCTTTATGGCCTGTTTGCTTCTGAATGTCATTTTTTTTTTTGCCATTTTATGTTAAATTTGAAACAATTATAAGTAAAAAAATAACACATTTATAAGTTAGTATCAAAATTGAAGTTTTATAAATTCGTTGCAGTAGTGTTATAATTTAAATTTTATACAAAATATTTTGAAAATGAGAATTTGAAATTTAAAAATTGCGTAGCAATGAAAAAAATTCCGAAAAAATGAATTAAGTAAATTTTCACCCATATTTCTTTATTGGAAATGTGTAGACATTTAATGCACATTTTTATTGAAATTGTAGGATCATTTTTATTTTAATTCGAAATATTTGAAAAATATTGGTTGATAATATATTAAAAATTATTTTTCATCGGGAATACGTAGATTTCTGGGGTTGAATTTTTGTATTAATATCAACTGGAATAAGCTCTATCAGAATAATATTTTTTTTAATTTTGGAACCGTTAATTATTTCACATTTTTTGTTTTAATATAATATTTCAGAAAAAAATATATGAATTAAATGCTTTTTTTACCGTGAAGGTCGTCACTTATTCGGATTGAAATTTTTTATGTGTGTTAACAGGATACAACTGTACTTTTCTGTGTGTGTTAACAGGATACAACTGTACAACCTGTAAATTTTTTGAAATTGTAGGGCTGTTTTCATTAAAATTATTATTTAGGATTGATATTGTGCACGTACTCGTGCGATGGATCTTCAAAGAGTTAACTGAAACTAATTAAAATCACTCATTTTGCAGATAAAATGTATAATTAAAGACACGTAGTTTGAGTATCAACAATACCAAATTAAATTGGTAGTGCTTTTTTACTATGGGTATGCCCGTTTATTAAACTTACGTCATCGTAAGTTTCGGAAGTCGACATCATGTAACTAGATTGCTTACAACTAACAAAGTCTTCAGTTTGGGATATTTCAGTTTTTGTTTCTGAAAATTCGTTAAATTTTTGATATTCATCGACCATTGGTTTGAAATAAACAGAATTATCATTTGCCCCATTAGACCTGTAAATATCTTTATACTCTTTAAATATCTGCGCAATAAGAGAAGAAATTCTAAACCTATGAAAAATTTATAAACAACTTAAATTAGTTTAAACATTTAAAAATAAAAAATAGTAAAAAATTTAGCAATTACTCTGAATAGTGCCTACTAACGAGAAAATGTTCCAACCTATTTTCTTTAATCCATGACAAACACTGATCCTTACTAAGAACCTAAACATAAATTTTTACAAATAACTCGGCATGAATCACCTCCACATTATAAGTTGTGTGTAATTTTAATGGATTCACAATTTGTTTAATATTAAAATTGATTGATTTTGGAACAGTATAGCTGTGATTTCGAACGGGATGAAAAAATGGAACCGGTTTAGCGTTTTTTACATCATGATAGACCTTTTTTATTGCTTTATTAATTTTTGATTCAGATGAGTTAGTGTATTGGAAACATGAATTTTTTCTATTAAATTGTATTTTTTCAGGAAAGACCTAATCAATGGGAAATACATTTTATATAAAAATTACCGGTGAAGCTAAATATCTATTTAAAAAATCTACAAATAATGGGTCAGATCCAATGTATTCCTCCTATATACGTATAGATAATAACGATATTTCTAATTAAAATTACGAAATTAACGGAATTTATCGAGTCCGGTTCCACTGATATATCTACAGTGCGCCAACTATCTGTACTACTCATAACTTTTGTGGTAATGTCAGTTTTACAGTTGAAGATACGATTAAATGATTATCTATTAATATTCGCTAAATCATAGTAACAAACAACACATTATTTTTAATAGTAGATATATGAATTGATATTTTTATTAATTTTTAATTTTCCCTAGATATTGCACAAAACACGAAATGTCTCTATTCAATATCAAATTAATTTACATTAACAGTTTTCAAACAAAAACAATAAGTTAATGCAACAAATTTATTGAAATGTATTAAAATAATACAAAATATTAAAATTTATATAGAAAATAGAATGGTTTTAAATGACTCATTCTTGGTGTCATTGATTATCGTAGAATTGGCACTGGACTATCTCCAATGTCACTCAATCATTAATTGGATCATTAACAAATAAAGTTTATCAGACTTGATATACGATATATTATACATGTACTAGCTTGACTGGTTTGTACTTCGTACCAACAGTAGCTAGCTCTGCCGAGGTTAGACTTTTTTAATTGGCGCACTATTTTAATTTCAGTTGAGCGACATACGTTTGAGCGATTTATTGTTAGACGGATACATTTTAAAGCAACATAGTCATCGATTTCGTTGATTAATCATAATATTTATTTTTTGACAATATTTTTGTGGTTTCTTCAAGAACAATGACCAAAAATTTGAAGGGATATTTTAAAATCTTATAGTATCTTCAAAATCTTTAAAAATTAGTGAAAAGAATGTTAATTTAAAATTTCGGATGGAAGAATATATAATTATTAATTATAATACATCACTAAATTCCAAAATTAAAAAAATAATATAATTATATTACAATTGTTGTACAATTTAATACATATACTTAATATTTCCACAAGTACTACAATTTAAGTAAATGTATAATTTCATTAAAAAAAAATTATTATCCTTATTATGAAGACTTAACGTGTCACTATTAAAGTAATTTATAGTTATTGTCCTCATTGAAAATCCGTCATTACAGCTTAGCTTTCAATTGCTAGATTCATTAATTAATTATTTTTTAATTGGGTTTTGATTTGTTTCATAAATGGAGTTATTTATTATTGTAATAATTAATAATTTCGAGAAACCATGTTAAACGTGTTACCCTAAGTTTAGTCAAAGATCAGCATGTGTTGTATATCAGCGTTTCACAAAATAATTAGCCGGTCCGCGAAATAATTGTGATATTACATACATGTGATGCATAATGTTTTGTATAACTTTGAGTATCAACTGTCGAGACATTTTAAATGTATAAGATTTGCTTTTGTTTTTCGTCTTTTTGACATATTCCCTATTTTTCGACGGATTTTTTTAGTTTAATGTATTCAAAATCTAAAATTATACCAGGCAAGAGGAATGATGTAAACAAATTAATCTATATAAATCAATAGTTTGGATTGCGAAAGTCTGGATAAGTTTCAAAAGTGAAACTATAAGTAATTGCATTGAAAAATCTTTTGAAAATGCAAATAATAAATTTTTATACGCAAAAATAAGTGTTATGAAGCTGTGGCTTGATTTGATTATAATCCTATATATGACCTATTATTTTTTTTAAGTAATTTTATCATGTTTAAGTCATTTATTTTTTATATAACTGAATTTTTAGAGAGTAATCAAGATATCACAAACAGAATATAAATCAGAAGAACCAATATTAACAAGTAACATACAAACATGCAATGAAACTAGACAAATTTAATTAAGATAAATAATGGTATTATAGTATCATTTAAAATATAGATTTGATAATGAATTATTTCATTTTTTATATAGTTTTGAACTTGATATTTGGATATTCAACACAAAATCCACAAGAAGAGTATGATAATCAATCATATCTTGATAAACTCAAACTCAATTTGAGACATATTTCAAAGTTTAAATTTTAATTGTTAGTTAGTTAATTTATTGATGGAATTTCTCGAAATTTTTAATACAAGTTAATAATCAGTATTATATTAAGATGTCCTTCAAAATATATTTAATTGCAAAAATCGGATTTTGCACATATTTGCGGTGCAGTTTATGAATGCAATAAGTGTATTAAAATGTACATATTTACATGAAATTAGTTGATTATTTTACAATTGCCATAAATAAACGTTGTCTCCAGAAGCTGTTAAAATTGATTCTGTTTTGTTGTGTCCACTTACATGATGTATAATTTTTCTTTCGTGATCTAGGGTGGAATGGCAAGATCCCTAAATTAAAATTTTAATTGATTTTTTTAGAATCTGACTAAAGAATATAACATAGTGACGGCAAAGGTGTCTTTTGGTGTTAAAATACACACTTTTTTAACACACTTCAAAAATTAAAAAAAAGAATGACTAAACACGGTTCAATTATGTATCATTAAAATCTAGAAGATTTGTTCCATTAGCATTGTTCATTCCATATACTAACGTGCCGAAAAATGTTACTCATCTTCTCTCATATAGATAAATCATTCAGTTTTGTTTTAAATTGGCGGACTGAGTAACAATTTTTTTATCATAGTTTATTAGACTGAATTCTAATAAGAACATCGCCTACCAGTGATGTCATCCAAATCAAATGTGTGGTAATTTTGAGATTATATTCGAAAATTGAAACAAGCTTAATTTTTTAACTACATAAGAGAAAATGATAACATATTTCAGTAAAATTTGCAATGGAATCAATTTACATTGAACAAAGCTAGTAGATTTTAATGATACGGAAGTAAACATTGCTTATTCAGAGAATCTCATGGTATTTATCATCTACTTCGTTTATTATTTTTGAAGTGCGCTAAAAAATACCTCAAGTGTGTATTTTTAAAAAAAAAACACATATGTTGATATTACTGTCGTGTGCTAAAGTTAAATGTTAATACTATGCGTATGGTTACCACTAGTAACAGAGAATAGATATTTACATGTCTAGACTAGACTCTAGTGCATAATTTTCACTTTACAATATGAGTTTGGCAGAATGCATGAACTCAAATAGTGAATTGAAAATGATAAAATAGGTTTTTACAAGTTTATTTTTTCTGGAATTTATGCTATTATTATTAGTAATTTGATATACGGTTCCCGAAACAAGTTTGGGAACCACTCCCTTAAACGATTGATAATAGTGAATAGTAGGATTTTTAAGTTAAATTTTGAACGTGAATTTATTTTTTTGGTAGAATAAAAATTTACCCTCTGCAGAGCTAGGTGCTGTTTGTACGTAGTACATAACAGTCAATCTAGTAATTTAAAAATATAAAAAATAATTAGAAATTGTATATTGGAATTATTATGTAATGTAAATGTTAACAAAATACTTTTTACTGAGTTTTTTTAAATTACTTAGTTGTACTGTAGAGTTAAAAAACTATATTCAACACACCAGTATATAACACGCTTAGTGTCCACTATTTATTATAAATATTCATAAAATGTAAATAAAAATACACAAAATCATACCGTTACAGTGTTCCAAACATAAACACTTCCATTTTCTGATCCAGACACTACAAAATCCTCATCATGCAAAAATCCACATGTAATTTTGTATTCTTTGTTTAAATGACCCGAATATCTAAAATATATGTATATTGGGTGTAACATTTTATATATAAATTTTTAGCTTTTGGTAAACCTCAGTTAGAAAATGTATATTTTTTGAAAAAAATAACTATATGATGATTAATTTTGAGAATGATCAATTAACGAAATTGTCGTTATCAATTAAGTATATTAATAAAATATTGACAAATGTAAGTTTATTATCGTATATAGATATATAGTTATACTATATACAATACAAATTTGATCGTATAAAAAGTTGTTAATACATACAGCAAATACTAAATTTCACTTTATATTTCAAGATAATATAAAAATTTCACATTGAATTCATATAGAATATTATGTATAAGATAGAGTAATATAAGCTATAATTTATTAATTTTATTTTTCAAAAAACTGCTTATTTCTTAAAAATAAGAAAAGTTCACAGTTTATACAGAACATAAGAAAAGGACCGCATTTTATTAAAATAATGTTCATGAAAAAGAATATTGCCGCGTTTTTAATTTATTACCTATTTAAAAAAATTAAAAATCTATAATTTTATAATCATACTATAGTATTTATACCAGGGTTACAATTATGCGGCCCGTATTATAACAAAATTTTGAACCCATTTCTTTTTTACATATTCTATTAATTTTCATTATTTTCTTATTTTATTAATTAATTAAAACGATTAGTTTAATAATGCTTTAAGTAAAGATATTTTTTTTGTCACATTTGGCCTGACAAGAAAATTGAGTCTGCCACCCCTGTAGTATACTATTATATATTAAATGATGGTGATATAATCTAATTCTAAATCTAATTAAACGACTATGATGAGAAAGTTTTAAAAATAAATTTAATCTACAAATATTTATACTTTTTGTCTTGTAATTCTTGTAATCTGGCATAAATCAATTTTTTTTCTTTGACGATATTTTTAACATTTTATGAATTCTTCTATTTTAGTGGTATCTGCAGACAATGATTCCTCTGAAAGTTGTCTTAGGGAAATTGCAAATCTCATTTTAAAGTTTTGCAACCAACCATAACTACATCTCAATTTACACGTAGCATCATTTTTCAGGAGGTATTGTCGTCCATAATCCTACAATATCTAACCAAATACAAAAAGTTTGGATTCTCTTCTTTTAAGGAAATGCATAAAAACTTCCTTATCCATCTGGTCGTTTGACCCTTTCTTTAAGGTTTTTCTGATTTAACAAAGATTTTTTACTATCGTCACTTCGTTGCAGAATTTGTTGTTTTTGTCAAGCTATTGTGACAATTGTCTGTCTGGGCATATCCAGTTCAGGTGTCCCCTGCATTAGTGATATCATTTATTTATTTATATTTATTACCACTGGGTATGATTTCTCTTCTAACCTCTTTACTAATGTCTAATGTTTATCCTCTAATCTTATAATCTTTCATCCTCTAATGTTTACTTTATTGCTATTCTAATTTAACGTAATAATAACAATTTTTGTAAAATTAAGTATAAATAGAATTGAAAATCACACGGTTTTTTTTAAATGTACATATTCTGATTTTGTAATGTTATTCCTTATAAATTGTATTTTATTTTAAACATTAGATATCATGACTAGGATATCATTAACAATTAAAAAGAAAATAGTTGAATACTTGCTATCTAACAAAATGTATCACTGTTGGGGGTCCAAGACTTTTTACCGGCAATGTATATGAATGTTTCTACAATCCATTGAATTATACATGTATAGTGTTCTGTATACTGTGTTTATAATTTTTTATTAGAACCCAATAATGATATTACTAAATAATGAAACATACTCATTTAATAGAGCACCATTTTTTAAATCCATCAAATAAATGTTAAAATCCAGTCGACCAACTAAATAACTTTGCATATCTGATGCAACTGCTACGCTGACAATACCACCGTCTAAAAGCATTAATTAATATATTTTCAATTCGTTATTTATTCCCCAAAAAATTGGTATTAAATATAGCGATGTAACAATTAGTAAAAATAGCGATTCTGTACTAGTTAGAAAGGTTGTATCTCTAATTAACGAATTATTCATTCTAACACAGGCCAGGGTCGTGGAGAGTCAACAGTAGACCCGGGCCAGATTAAATTAAATTTTTTTATAAAATCTAAAAATTTTCACCTTTAACTATTTCTGAAAGGAAGGTATCATAATATTTTACGTAATATAATATAACATTATAGGTGAAATTTAAATTGTATATAATATAAATCATTATATTGATTAAAGGTAAAAAAAATAATTGCAAAATATTTATAGCGTTAGTAGTTATGAGCTTTTTTAAGTAATGTATCATATGTCATATATCGGTTTGAAAGGGTTAAAGCTTAGTAAAATTAGGTTTTTTCTTTTGGGATAAAATAGAGGGGTTTTTATCTAAAAGTTTTTTAAAATGGGATTTTTCAAAACAATAATTCCGTAAGGTTTGGTAAAGTTTTGGTTTTTTCTCATAGGATTTTACTAAATTGGATGATTTAACGAAATATGCTTAAAAATCTATCATTCACCCCATCATCTAATATTTTCGTATTTATCCCTAATAAAATGATTCACCCTTTGGGTAACTGGTCACCCCCATGAGAAGCACTGCTCTATATATTTTATTAGTAATAAATTATTACTGTATATGTAATATTTTAAATAGTTAATAAAAAAAATTCAAAAACAATAACGTTTTTGAAGAAAATTATGAAATAATCATTTCAAATAATTAATTCAAAAGAAAGTTAAAAATCACGGTTAAGCTTTTAAAATTAACTTTACGAGTAAAAGTCATTAAATCCAACCCAAAAAGAAAAAATCAAATTTTATTAATAATTACGATAAAATATGACAGCATCTAAGATCAAAATATAAAATCCAATTATTCCAAACTTTACAATAAAAAATCACTCTATCAAACCCATTATCCACTTTTATCAATATTTTTGGAATATCGTTCATATATGGTTAAATCTGGATTTTACCATGTAAAATGCAAACACAGAACTTAAAACTTGTCTAAATATTGATCTATATCACCCTTCAGATTAAATTTACTATACCATTTCCCCTCAATCTTAAAAAACTCATAATGTTAATTTATATAGTGTGAACGTAATTAAATAGTAATTATAAGGTATATTAATAAATTTAAACACTAATATAAATCCTCTAAATTGTCTTGAGTGTAAAATAAAAATTATTACTGAAAGACAGACAAGTTATAACTAGGATTCAACGTTTTAGTGTGAATCTATTTAATACTTTAATTAAACGATAATGATGTTACTAAAACACCTAATCCTAACTTATATAAAAGGCTACGCGATTTTTGTTTGTGTGTATCAGAGGTGAAAACCGGGAGAATTGTGCGTTGATTTTCCCGGTTGATGAAACGGTTTAAACGGTAAACAAAAAAAGTAAGTAAAGTAGTAAATCATTTATTAAAACGTCTATTAATTTTTGAGAATAGTATATCTTCAATTATTATTGGAAATACAAATTCCTAGGTCTGACATAGTTCGTTCCATAGATACCTGGGAAACCAGAATGGGAGAATGTTCTGTGCAATAATATTCAATTTTATTGAATTATCTTTCCAAAACAACAAAATAATTGATAAATAATTGAGTTGGATGTGTCCATTAAAATTAACAATTTCGTCTTCAATAGTTAATATAGCATTATTCTTTTTTTCAACATAGAACCGCTCAAAATAATCATTTGCTGTTTTAACTTTTTTAATTGATTCTCGTTGGTATTATCAATATCATTATTATCTATTCCATAATCTATAAACATATGCCTTGTTTTCATGTAAAACCGACAAATGAATGAAATAGCTTCAATTTTATCTGTTTCATTTAGTTGATTTTGAAATCTAGGATCCAGGAATATAGCTGATTTTACTAGAGGAGTTTTTAACAAAATACCCATTCTCAGTTCAAGATAATAAATAAGTAATTCGACGCGAGTGTTATTTTCTATTTCTTTTAATGTTTCTATTAAATAAGCAAATTAAAATTCTAATTCGGAAAACAGGAAATTCCGTCTTTGTAATGATAGATTGAAATTATATACAGGCTCTAAACATTCACAAAACATACTCATTGTGGTCCAAATTTTACTAGTGACTAATAATTGAAAAGTATCATATAAACCTTTTAAATCTAAAAAATCTCTTAACAGCTTAAATGAAGAAACCATTTTAAAAGTTGAAAACTATCAAGTTGTGTTGTCAAGAAGAGGCAATGGTAAATTAGAATTAAGTAGATCATTATATAAATCAACACTTCTAAGTTTTTATGAGATTTCACGGACAACCTTGATTACATTATCAAAATTTGAAACAAAACTTTTCACAGCTAACTGTAGCATATGGGAGGCACAACAAATTTTTTCAATGTTGGGAAGATGAGATTCTTTTATATCATTGAAAATTAAATCACTATTATTACTAAATCGACAATATTCAAGTTCATTTTCAGATTCATGCTCATTCAATTCAAAGTTTAATAAATGTTTTATGTCTTCATTAATTTTATTAATACACGAAAGCATATTTGCTGCATTATCAACGGCTATAGCATTTACGTTTTGTGGATTTATTTTATATTGTTTCATGGTTAAATTGACTTGTGTTCTTAAATTTAAAGCCGTTGAGCGTGTTTTCATTTTTATTGTCTTTAAATGCATTGTTTTCAAAACGCGGTTTAGAGAAAATTGTACATTTATGAGTAAAAAGTGCTTTTTAAATTTAGATGCACTATCGAATTTTAAAGACACTAATCGATTTTTTAAAGACATAATTAAAATTTCCCTTTCCTTTTTCGCTTCATTATGCATAAGATCCTTCAAAAATTTTTTATTGTTAGATATATTAAATTCGGTTAAATATGGTTTGATCAATTTTACAGTATTGTATTTTCTTAATTTTATCTATTTCAAAGCATTTCTTGATAAACTATTTATCACAATCTTTTTCAAATTCGTCGAATAACACCATTTCAATTTTGTAAATATGAATAATTACAAATTCAAAAGAACTATGTATCGATAATAGAAAAATATCATCAAATGATGTTAAATTTATTTTTATTTAAAAATAATTAATTTTAAATTTATATCTTTTAAAAACCGCAAAAAACCGTTTTTGAATTTGAACGGTGGTTGGTTGATTGAAACGATTAACCGAAAACCGGTTTTTATCAATCGGTTCCCACCTCTGGTGTATATGCGTTCCACTTTATTGACATAACTACCATTTTTAAAATTTTTTAAAGATAACATTTCAATTACAGTTTTTTCCGCGTATAATAAGATAAATTTCAACCTCCCAATTTCACATCTTAAGGGTCAAAAACCGTATAATAAGATAAATTTCAACCTCCCAATTTCACATCTTACGGGTCAAAAACTTTATTGAAATAACTACCACTCTTAGAATTTTTTAAAGACCACGTTTCAATTACAGTTTTTTTCGGGGCATATAATAAGATAAATTTCAATCTCCCAATTTCACATCTTACGGGTCAAAAACCCTGTTGTCCCGCCTTTTGAAAATCAAACGAGTTGGAGAATTTAAAAAAATATATACGCTGATGCGGATTTTAAAATCATAAACATTATCATAAATTTAAATAAATTATATCTTCAGGGCCAAAACCCCAAATTACCCCTCTTTTTTTAATGAAAACAGCCCTAAAATTT
>LWCA01000590.1:0-22508 GCA_001642005.1 Intoshia linei | reverse complement strand
AAATTCCAGAAAAAATAAAATTATAAAAACCTATTTTGTCACTTTCAATGTGATGATCTATGTGATGTATATTCAGTACCAATTTTCTAAATACTTAAAAATACCAATTATGTATCAATAATTAATTGAATCTTCACTTTATAAACATATTTCAGGCGAATTTTACAAATATTGCAAAGTTTTGTAATAAATGTAAAAATCATATTAACAAAGTTGTATTAATTTTAATTTCGTTGTTGTAGTTTTTATTTAAATTTTATTTAAAATGTTTTGAAAATGAGATTATGAAATTGAAAAATTGCATAGCAATAAAAAAAATTTCGAAGGAATTAATTATATAGCTTATCATTCATGTTTCTTTATTGGAAATGTGTAGACGTTCAATGCACATTTTTTTTGAAATTGTAGAATCAATATTTACATTTTCAATTTTTATTTTAATCGAAATATTTGAAAAATATTGGTTGATAATATATTAAAAATTATTTTTTATCGGGAATGCGTATATTTCTCGGGTTGAACTTTTGTATTTATATTAACTGAAATAAGCTCTATCAGAATAATTTTTTTTATTTATTTTTCTGATTGTTAATTATTTCACATTTTTTGTTTTAATAAAATATTTTGGGAAAAAAATATATGAATAATAAAATGCTTTTTTAACCGTGAAGTCATCACTTATTTGGATTTAAATTTTTTTTGTGTGTTAACAGGATACAACTGTACCACCTGTATTTTTTTAAATTCTAGGGCTGTTTTCATTAAAAAAAAGGGTAATTTTCAGTTTTGGCCCTAAAGATGTAATTTTTTTAAATTTAAATGTATGATAATGTTTATTCTTTTAATATCCGTATCAGCGTATATATTTTTTTAAATTCTCCAACTTGTTTGATTTTTAAAAAAAAGGACAATTGGGATTTTTGCCATGTAAGATGTGAGTTTTGGAGATTGAAATTTATCTTATTATATGTCCCGGTAAAAACTGTAATTGAAATGTGGACTTTATAAAATTCTAAGACTGATAATTATTTTAATAAAGTGGAACACACACACAAACAAATATTGCGTAGCATATTATATAAGTAAAGTATATAATATAAATTGATAAATTAAAATTATATTTTCATAATGTATTTAGAATATATAGATTATAATCAATAACATGGTTATATTTTATTAATTTTGATTTTAGAATACCATAATTGAAAAATGGATATATGGAAACAGATCTGCGTCAGAATATGACACTAAATTTGCAGGGTTATTACGTGTTATGGAGGACGTTGAAATGCAACCCATTTTTATATACGAATCATGTATCGTTGTTAAAATGGCTGCATTTTCAAATTCTATTTGTGATCACATTAAAACATGGATTTCTACATTTGCTCAAAACTTATACAAAGAAACTATTGCTAAACAGAATAATATCATGGATACTATGAACGTATTTCTTATTATATTTTATTATTAATATAATATTATATATTATTTTATTAAAAATTTGATAAATTTGTATATATGCAAATATATGCGACTAAAAAATTTGAAAATTTTTAATAAGTTTATGTATGTTAGTGTAGTTTTATTGTTATATGTACGTGTGTCAATAAATTGTAAATTTAATGAGGTATTTATGTGTGTTTATCAATCTGTAGCATCAAGTACCTTTTAATCTATAAAAATTTTTTTGGCATTAAAAATAGGATGGTTGAGTTCGCATATTGATTCATTTTTTCTGATATTTATTGGATTCATGAATTCATTAATATTTTTATTTGGTTTGCTTTAATTTATAGTAAATATGATAGAGTATGTAATAGTGTAAACTTAGAAAATGAATGAATATTTGGACATGTGGCCACAAACGATTTCAGACCTTAAAAATATATTAACAAATATTCATGAAATTAGGGAAATGTCCATGAAAACTGAATTTAGAATGCTTGCTATAATTGAAAATTATCGAATTTTGGACTTGTATAAGCAAAATGTAATTTATTAATATATATTTATTATTAATTTTCATTATAATTATTTTATTTTTACATTAAATATGGTTTGAATTCTCAATGGATATAATGCTTAATTAATATCATAATTTAGTTTACTTAATTGACAATTTAGTATCCAGAAGCAGATTCGTTACAAGCAAAGACAATTCCTCAACTGTGGGCAGATTTAGTTATAAAGACAAAAACTATTGATTTGAGACTAGAAAAAGTTAAATATAAATTTAAACTGGTATTAAATTTAATATTTATCATTTCACAATACCTTTTAATTTAAAGATAATTATTCCCACTTAATTTTATTTTGTTAATATTTATGTAAAGAATTTTAAAAAAATTTTTGTCATCCCATTTTGATACTATATTAGATAGAATGTGTGTATTATCTTAAAAATAAAGTAAAAACAGTACAATCCTTAAATTTTTTACATAAATCGCTTAAATATCAGAAAAAATAAAATTGTAAATAAATCGGTATTTTCTTATTATAATTATATAATAATTATTATAAAAATAATTTTTATAAATAATTAACGGAATTATTAAAACAGAACATATTCCGGGTGAATTATACAAACATTGTAATTAATATAAAAATGATAATCACAAAGTCCTAATTTAAATGATTCTAAGCTTTTTGAAAATTAAAACTACGTATTAAAGAAAAAAATTTCGAAGGAATGCATTATATAGATTTTTTTAATTGTTGGACCGTTTATAATTATTTCAAATTCTTTGTTTTAATAAAATATTTTGAAAAAAAATGAATTTTAGTGTGCTTTTTGACCGTGAAGACGTCACTTTGAAATTTGTTAGGTATGTTCACTGGATATACCTGTATCAGATCCAATTTTTTTTAAAATTTTAGAACTGCTTTAATTTTTAAAAAAAGGGTAATCTAAGTTGTTAACAGTGAAAATTACCTTTTTTGAGGTTGATATTTATTGTAATGCTTATGAATTTCATTTTATAAAACTAAATGATTAGAGATACTTTATAAATGAAATAGTAAATTCTAAACTACATTGGATCCTTTATAGTGGGGTCATTCTGCAAATTTCAGTACTTTGATCTTTAAGGGTTAAGAATTAATGAATAATTGTTTTTTAGATAACTCAAAAAGACGTAAACAAATTCATGGTTGACATTGACGAATTCAGTGACAAGTTTATTCTCGAAGGACCTGATTCTGTGAAGGGAAATATGGACAAAGGTTTATACACTTTAAATCATTTAAGTACATATTTGTTTATTGGTTATTATTTTGATATAACTATATTATAGGATTAAAGTCGATGGAAGAGTATAAATTGGAAATTAAAAAGTACGAAATTTATAAAAATGAATTGGTAAATGGTCAAAAGTTGTTTGATTTGCCAATTACATCTTATTCAAAGTTAATAAATATACAAAAAAAAATGGTTTTCTTACAAGATATTTATGATATTTACGAAAAACAAAAAAATTCTCGTGAAGAGTGGGCTCAAACTCTCTGGTCACAGTTGAGTATTAATACTTTACAAGAAGGCATTGATGCTTATTCTAAAAAACTGCGTAAAATCAATCCTGATTCACGTCAGCTCAGTACTTGGAAGGCGTTGGAAAGCAATATTATCAATTTTAAGGATTCTTTACCGTTATTTTTGTATTTGAAAAACGAAGCTTTGAGAGATAGGTCAGAAATTTCATCATAATTAATAATATCATTTTCGTAATAATGCACATAATAGTTTTTTCATCATAGAGTACTTTATAAATAATGAAAATATTCGACAATATTATACATATATAACGATTATTCTTAATGAAAACTGATTTTTTAGACATTGGAAAGAATTAATGGAAAAAACTGGCCAATCATTTGATATGAACCCTAAAACATTTACATTGGAAAAAATTTTCTCTATGGAATTACATCGATTTGAAGCAGAAATAATAGAAATTGTCACCTCAGCATCAAAGGAATTAGCAGTAGAAAAAGTAATTAGTCCATTAATAATATTAATTGGTTTTGGGTTGGCGGTGAAGATATAAGTTTTAGAAATTGAAATTTATGAAAATGTTCATGATTTTAAAATCTGTATCAGAGTGTTTACTTTTAAAAATTCTAAGACTAATTTCATTTTTAAAAAAGGATAATTGGTGTTTTTAACCATGAAGAATTGAATTTTTGAAAATAAAATTTGCGATAAAATCTCACACTTTATAATTTTGAGGATAGTGAATAAATCCATAATTTTTAATGTGTTACGGTATATATTATGTAGCCATTTAGTTTAGTTATGAATACATCACTAATTTTCCAAAATATTGATTATTTCAACCATATCCTTTAGTGGTGTGATTCTAAGTGTTTTTTTGAATACTTTTAATCTAATCGAAAAATTGAATCTAATAATCTAATAATCTAATAAGAATCTAATAATAATTTTTTTTGTAATATCGTATTTGAATAAGTATCCGCCTTTTCCAAATCTTGTCATTTATATATAAAATTATCGAATATCCGTAATATTTATAAATTTAAAAGTGTTGTTTTAATTTTAGGGAGTAAAAGAAGTTGAAGAAACTTGGAGAATGCTAAAATTTACAATACATAAATACAAAGAAGATAATATGGGAAATCATAAAGGATATATCATTGGTTCAATAGATGAAATAATGCAAACATTGGATGACAACGCCATGCTCTTACAAGGAATGTCGGCTTCTCGCTTTATAGGTCCATTTTTACCTGTAGTACAATTGTGGGAAAAAAAATTATCGCATATTAGCGAAGTATTAGAGGTATGATATTTATATCAATAATATTATGTGTTTTAGACATGGATGGTAGTTCAGCAAAAGTGGATGTATCTGGTGGGTATATTCATAAGTGGAGACATTCGATCTCAATTACCCGACGAGGCGCGTAAATTTGATGATATAGATGAAACTTTTAAACAAGTAATTAAACTTACATTAATAATTATTTTTATTATTTTATTGTAGATTATGAACGATGCAAATAAAAATTCTAACATTTACAATGAGTGTAACGTGGAGGATAGACTTGAAAAATTAAAATATTTGGCTGATGGATTAGAAAAATGTCAAAAATCGCTGAATGAATATTTGGATTCGAAGCGTAACATATTTCCAAGATTTTTCTTCATATCAGATGAGGAATTATTGAGTATACTTGGAAATAGCAATGCAGATTGTGTTCAGGAACACATGATTAAAATGTTTGACAATATCTCATCATTAAAATTGACTCAAACATCGACAACAACAAGTGATTTTAGTGCTAGTGCAATGATTTCATCTGAAAACGAAACAATGGAATTTAAAACAAAAGTAAATATGGATGGAAGAGTTGAAGATTGGATGACTAATGTATTGTTAGAAATGAGACGAACGAATCGTCTCATTACGAAAGAAGCCGTTTTCTATTATAAATACAATTCAAGTAGATGTGATTGCTTGTTAAAATATCAAGGTATGGTATGTTTAGCAGTTAACCAAATATGGTGGACCTGGGAATGTGAAGATGTATTTACAAAAGTAAAAAATGGTAGTAAAATGGCAATGAAGGAGTATTCAAAATATTTAAAAGAACAATTAAATGAATTAGTTTTTAAAATACGCTCTCCATTAGAAAAGAATGATCGCAAGAAATTCAATACTTGCTTAATCATTGATGTCCATGCTCGGGATATAATTTCAAATTTTGTTCGAGACAGTATTTTAGATGCACGAGAATTTGAATGGGAAAGTCAACTTCGTTTTTATTGGATAAAAGAAACGGATAATTTAATTATTAAACAATGTACAGGGACCTTTTTTTACGGTTATGAATATATGGGTTTAAATGGTAGATTAGTTATCACTCCATTAACGGATCGAATTTATTTAACATTAACTCAAGCCCTATCTATGAAATTGGGTGGAGCACCGGCTGGACCTGCTGGTACGGGTAAAACAGAAACTGTTAAAGATTTGGCTAAAGCTTTGGGTCTTTTATGCGTAGTAACTAATTGTGGGGAAGGGATGGACTATAAGGCGTTAGGAAAGATTTTATCAGGTCTCTGTCAATGTGGTGCTTGGGGATGTTTTGACGAATTTAATCGAATAGATATTTCTGTACTGTCAGTAATTTCGACACGATTAGCTACAATAAGAAACGCACTGCTCTTAAATTTGAAAAAATTTCACTTTGAAGGTGACGAAATTGAATTAGATCAACGTGTGGGTATATTTATAACCATGAATCCTGGCTACGCTGGAAGAACAGAACTACCGGAATCAATCAAAACATTGTTCCGACCTGTAGTTGTAATTGTGCCGGATATGCAACAAATTTGTCAAATCATGTTATTTTCGGAAGGATTTTTAGATGCTACAATTTTGGCTAAAAAAATGACTGTTTTGTATAAATTGGCCTCAGAACAATTATCCAAACAACATCACTATGATTTTGGATTGCGAGCTTTAAAATCTGTTTTGGTTATGGCTGGAGAACTTAAGAGAACGTCTCCGGATCTAGCTGAAAACATGGTATTAATGAGAGCACTGAGAGATATGAATCTTCCCAAATTTATTTATGAAGATGTACCATTGTTCTTAGGCTTAATTTCGGATTTATTCCCTGGTCTAGACTGCCCAAGAGTCAGATACCCCGAATTTAATGACGCCGTGGATAATGTATTATTAAAAAATAATTATATATTAATGTCGCACCAAGCCGACAAAGTTATACAACTTTACGAAACTATGATGACACGTCATACAACCATGATTGTAGGTCCAACAGGTGGTGGGAAAAGCGTCATAATCAAAACTCTAGCTGAAACTCAAACAAAATTAGGCACACCAACAAAGTTGTTTGTGTTAAATCCTAAAGAGCGAAGTGTTGTCGAATTATATGGAATTTTAGACACAACTACACGAGATTGGACGGATGGCTTATTGTCAAATATTTTCAGAGAAATCAATCGACCTACAGAAAAAAACGAAAAAAGATATATTGTTTTTGATGGCGATGTTGATGCTTTATGGATAGAAAATATGAATAGTGTTATGGATGATAATAGAATTTTAACACTAGCTAATGGTGAACGTATTCGACTTCAGAAGAAGTGTGCTTTATTATTCGAAGTTCATGATTTGCAATATGCTTCACCTGCAACCATTTCTAGATGTGGTATGGTATATGTCGACCCCAAAAATTTGGGTTATGAACCTTTTTGGAAAAAATGGATAAATTTGTTTACCGAAAAGGATGATCGCAATCAGTTGGACTTTTTGTATAAAAAATATGTAACTGTTTTAATTGAATTAATTTTTGAAGGCGTTCAAGAAGGTGATCAATGTCAACCACTTAAATGCATTATTCCGTTAACTAATCTTAACTTGATAACACAATTAACTAATGTATTGGATTGTTTATTGAATGGAAATCGAAGTAATGTGACAAATGATTCTTTAGAAATGACGTTTATATATGCTCTGTATTGGTCTCTTGGTGCGAGTTTGATAACTGAAAGTCAAGGGTCCTTCGATTCCCATTTAAAGTTATTAGCTTCAATGACGGAAAAGTCTGGAGAAAAAGATATTTGCGGGATAGGAGAACTACCAACATTTTATAATACGCTGTATTTTTATTTTTGGGACGTGGAAAAGAAAGTTTGGATCTCGTGGGTAGATATTGTTCCTGAATATATACACAATCCTGAGGTAAAATTTTCCAATATTTTGGTACCTACTGTCGATACCGTTCGAGCTGTATGGCTTCTTAATTGTCAACTTAAAATCAATAGACCCATCCTACTTGTTGGAGATACAGGAACATCCAAAACTGCTACTATTATGAGTCTTTTAAGGAGTATTCCTAATGAATCACATATAAAGCTTATTCTTAATTTTTCAAATCGTACTTCGTCATTGGATGTACAAAAGAGTATTGAATCCAATGTTGAGAAAAGAACTAAAGATACCTATGGACCTCCTCCAGGAAAGAAATTGCTTGTGTTTATTGATGATATGAACATGCCTCAAGTGGATATATATGGAACTCAACAACCTATAGCTTTATTGAAATTATTATTAGAAAGAGGAGGAATATATGATCGTGGTAAAGATTTGAACTGGAAGGGAATTAAATCTATGAGTTGGATTACTGCCATGGGTACACCAGGTGCAGGACGAAACGAAGTAGACCCCAGATTTATTTCTCTATTCACAGTGTACAACATGACTGATCCATCTGATCTTACTCTTAAACATATATTCAACTCTATCCTCTCGGGACATTTTGAATTTTTTAGCGATGAAGTTAAGAACATGGTTTCGAAAATAACGAATATTACACTTCAATTATACAAGTAATTTATTATAATTATATGATCAGGAATAGTTAAAGTAAATAAATTACTTTATAAATCCGACTTGACTACGATAATCTTCGTATTCGTGCTCGATTAAATTTCATTTGAGTAGTTTTATTTATCATATAATTTTAGATACATTATCAAAAATTTGCCTCCAACGCCATCTAAATTTCACTATATATTTAATATGAGGGATTTGTCTAGAATATATAATGGTTTATGTTTTTCAACATTAAGCACGCTTAATAATAAAGCTTCAATTTTACGACTTTGGAGACACGAATGTACTCGAGTTTTCATGGACCGCTTAATAAGTAATGATGGTAAAAATGTTTTGGTAAGTTATATTTTTTATATTGATCAAATAAAAACAAAATATATTATTGCTACGTACCCAAATATATATTTTATTAAAAATAATGATATTAAACTTCAAAATATATTTCTGATGTATTATAAATTAAATGTTTAAATTCTCTAATAAAACAAATTCGATGAGATAATATCGATATTATAATAAATGCGTTTATATTTATATTTAGAATAAATTGAATGAAATTGTAAATATTAATTTTGAAAAAGAATCGGATTTTGTACTTCGAGATCCTTGCATGTATGGCTATTTTTTAAATAATTTGAATGATACTGATACCTGCTATCAAGATGTAAATGATCACGCTGCTGCAAAAAATGTTTTAATTGAGGTAACATTTTATTTAATTTAGTCGAAATCTACTGACTTTTTCAGATTTATATAAAACCATTATGAATTTATTTTAATTTTAATCACTTAATATAGAGTAGTTTTAAAATTTTAAAATTTTAAAATTTATGAATATATAAAAATGTCAATATTTGAAAAAATTGGTTTTTCACATAGACCAGCCATTCTCACCGGGGTCCATGAATATTATATTTATTTTTTACATATTATAGACATTTTCAGTAACATAAAGTCGTTTTTAAAACATAAAGGCTCAGAAATACTAATATAAAACGTGAAAACCATGTAAAAGTAAATTCTTTGGTATTAAATTAAATTACTTACAAGTGTAAAAACTTATTGGGAAACCTCCATTGTTTTATTTTAGGAGCAGCGGTTTTATTTAATTATTTTATTAAAATTTATAACCGAGCCAAGTTTCTAATCATAAAAAAAAGATTTAAATTTTAAATTGAAAATGGGACAAAAAATCAGTCAATATTCATGATTCTATGAAACATCAACGAAGGGATATAAAATATTAATTCTTCACAGGGAAGATAGATAATATAGACTTTTTATTGATCTGATAAAATATGTAGTAAACAATTAATAATATACTGTAAACAATACCTGAAAAACATGTTCCATTTTGGGAACATTGACGGGTTAAAGGTTAATATTAATAATTCATTAAGTTTATCACCTCGCAAAAATAGAGTACTCCGTGTCTTTTGACTATCATTCGTTTCACCCAAATGTAATGATTTATTAAAAATTGTCAATATTATTAATTTTTTAGGGGGGTCCACAGGTTTTATGTAATATCATCTTAGGGGTCCACAGCGAAACAGGGTTGAGAATACCTGACATAGACTGATTAATTTTAGAATGTTGACTAAACCAAAAAATAACACACTTGCAGTTTATTTTTGTTATTTTCAAATGAACTTATTTTTTTGTATTATCATTTCTGTTTTTAACTATTGCATTTTTCAATAAAAATAAATTTTTGAGTGTTAACTGAGTGGACCATATAGAAAGTTAACCATATGTATTAGCATGCTAATGAATACTTTAGTTATTGAATGATTACAATCAAATTAATAATAAAATGAATTTGGTATTGTTTAATGATGCAATAGAACACATTGCCAGATTACATCGAATATTAATGACTCAAAATGGGAATGCTTTATTAATTGGTGTGAGTGGTAGTGGCAAGCAAAGTATAACTCGTTTAGCTGCTTATGGTAATTCTATTTAACATGTGATTTAATTTTATTAGCTGCAAAATGTAACATCTTTTCAATTATGCTAAATAGAGGATACAACATTGCTTCCTTTAGTGACGATCTTAAACTTTTATACTATTCTCTGGGTATTGAAGACAAGAAAAATGTATTTTTGTTTACTGATCAACATGTTACAAATGAAGGTTTATTATTTTGAAACTTCATTCTTTTCTTTTATCTTACTGTATTTACAATATCATACGTGTTATATTAATATTTTGTATTATTATTATTATTGTTATTATTTTGCATATTAGAAATATTGCCTATTAGATATATTATATATTGAACATATTACATATTAGACATATTAAATATTAGGTATATTAAATATTCGACTTATTACATATTCAACATAATAGACATTAAATATTATGTATTCTTAATTATTTCATGTTAAGGTTTTCTCGAAATGATTAATAATATGCTTACTTCTGGAATGGTACCTACATTATATGCTGATGATGAAAAGGATGAAATAATTGAACAGGTTAAATTAAAATATAAAATTTATAAATTTTTAAATTTTACATAGAGTTGTGAATAGCGTAACCGGATTAGTAAGTTTTTTTAGTACATTTTTATTAAGTTTTCATGTTTTTTATTAAGTTTTATGTATGCTAGTATATTTATATTGTTATCTCCAGGTATTACAATATTTTGTACATAATGCCTTGTAAATTTAGTCATAGTCAATATTATCAGATGCTTAAAGTTGAAATGCTACCTTAAAATTAATTTACTATCATTGTTTTAGCATGTATTACGTATTACGTTTTACTGTTACAAATTTATGTAATTGCATGTTAGAGTCTAACATGGAACTGTTAGACTAACAGTTAGTACAATTTCAATTGCACTACAATGTCAATATCGTCACATTCCATTCTCTGTTGACAAAAAGTACAAATTTAGTAAATTTACTAAAACTGCACTAAAAACTTTTTAAATATTTAGTACTTTTGGAGAGTGATTGCTCTAGTTGTGAATTATATAACCTTCTATAACTAAATTTTTAGATGCGTAATGAAGCCTTTCAAAAGGAAGGCGTTATAGCTAAGGAAAATATTTGGAATTATTTTGTTTCGAAATGCCGAAATAATTTACATGTAGTAATAGCAATGTCTCCAATTGGTGAAATACTACGGACAAGATGTAGAAATTTTCCAGGATTAGTTAATAATACCACAATTGATTGGTACTTTCCATGGCCTAAAGATGCTCTATATTCAGTTGCTTCTGTTTATCTAGAAACTGAGGTACATATATAAATAATAGATATATTATACTTATATTGATCATGATAATATGATCAAGAAAAAATTGATGAAATACCATTTTATATGATTTCATTTAATATTTAATTTATGTTTTATACTATTTTTTCGTTTCCTCATGTTATTTCCTTATTTTGACACCTTGATTGTACTCAATTAATTTTAATTTCAGAATTTAGTAAACTGAATTTTAGGTTTCACTCATATCGGCGGAACATAAAGAAAACATAATCAATAGAGCTGTCGAAATGCATATTGATGTTGGTAAAATGACTGTTGAATTTCAACAAAAGCTACGGCGTGATAATTATGTTACTCCTAAAAATTATTTGGATCTTTTGAATAATTATATCAAACTTTTAAACCAAAAAGATAATTTTATAGAATCACAGGTATACAATGTACTATTTACTTTACATATACCAATAATATAATCAATTTATAACAGAAATATGGTGTTGAAATAAAAATAGATTTTAATCTTTGTATCTTTAATTTTATTTCAATCTAGTGTAAAAGACTAAGTGGTGGAATGAAAAAAATAGCTGAAGCTAGTGTAGAATTGAATATATTAAATGAAAAATTGGCTGTGCAAAAAGTAGCTGTTACAGAGAAAACAACAGCCTGTGAAGGCTTATTGGAAGAAATTATCACTGGGACTGACAAAGCTACAACAAAAAAGCAGCTTGCCACCAATAAAGGTATTGAAGTTCAAATACAATCTAAAGAAATTGGTGTGCAAAAATTGGACGCCGAGGCAGCATTAGCTGAAGCATTGCCTGCTTTGGAAGCTGCTCGGTTAGCTCTTGACGACTTGGATAAATCAGATGTAACAGAAATACGGTATAATATAATGTATATATAATTATGAAAAGGTACTACATGGGGATAAACTGTTGTAGTCCTATTATAATAAATAAATCGCGTGCCTATAATTCTTAATTATACATCAAAAACAATTATTTTTTAATTCGTAGATTTACTGTTCCTTTAATAATTATTATTCTAATGACTATATATAGTTCTTTCGCAAAGCCTCCTAAACCTGTTCAAACTATTTGCGAGTGCATTGTAGTAATGAAGGGAATACGTGAAGTTTCTTGGAAATCAGCTAAAGGCATGATGTCCGAAGGCAATTTCTTAAAATCACTTAAGGAAATGGACGTAGATTCTATTTCACCAAAGCAGATTGCAACAGTGAAAGGTATATTTATCTTTTTGGTTTTTTGAATAGGTATCATTATGTTCAAAGTAACCAATCATATAGAATGATTTTATAATTAATCCATTTTATAGGTTTCTTGAAAGAACTTGATATGACAGTAGAAGTGATGAAGGATAAGAGTAAAGCTGGTGCAGGCTTAATGAAATTTGTACAAGCTGTAGTGGGATATTGTGATGTAGCTCGAGAAGTTAAACCAAAAAGAGACAGGGTAAAAAATAATAAAAATTATATAAATAAAAACATAGGTGGCAAAATTAGAAAAAAGTTTTCATCAATCCAAGCGTGAACTTGATAAAATTAACAGGGAAGTAGATTCTCTAGAAAAAGAACTTAGTAATCTTAATAAAAAATATGAGGAAGCTACATTGGAACGAAAACAGTTGACAGAAGAGACTGAAATTATGGAACGTCGATTGATAGCAGCAGATAAACTAATCACAGGATTAGGATCAGAAAAAATAAGATGGCAAAGTGAACTCAACGATTTAAAAGAAAAACAAATTAGACTATTAGGAGATTGTTTAATTGGAGCTGGATTTCTTAGTTACGTCGGTGCATTCAGTTGGGAGTATAGAAATAGGCTTATTTATGAAATGTGGGTAAAGGAAGTAAAAAATGCCAACATTCCACTCAGTGAAGATTTTTGCATTGAAAATATTTTGACAAATGATGTGGAAATTAGCAAGTAAATTTTATATAATACTTGTTTTGTAGAAACATGATTTGGTTGTAATTAAATATTTTCTAATTTCAATTTATAGATGGACATCGGAAGGTTTACCACCTGATGAATTATCAATTCAGAATGGCATACTTACAACTCTAGCCTCCCGTTTTCCATTGTGTATTGACCCTCAACAACAAGCCATTAATTGGATCAAAAAGAGAGAACTAGAAAATAACTTGAAGGTTGATTTTGATTTTTTAAATTTCATCTCAATTTTCAATTAGGTAAACACATTTAACGATGCCGAGTTCTCTAAACAATTAGAATTGGCAATAAAGTATGGATTTCCGTTTTTATTTCAAGATGTTGACGAGTACATTGATCCAATCATAGATAATGTTTTGGAAAAAAATGTTAAAGGTAAAATTAATAATTATTATAAATTTATGTCTACATGGTTGTATGACTTGTTAATCTGATTAAGCGATTTTTGAGCTGTTAACTTACATTTATAATAAATATATTATACATTGTTATTGATGATGTATTATTTAATATTTAATTTATAGGCGATAAAGGAAGTGAATTTGTAATAGTTGGTGACAAAGAAATCGATTTTGATCCAACTTTTCAACTTTATCTAACTACTAAGTTAAGTAATCCTAAATACTCGCCAGATATTTATGGAAAATCTATGCTGATTAATTATACTGTTACATTGAAAGGCTTGGAAGATCAGCTTCTCAGTGTTATTGTTAAATCTGAAAGAAAAGAATTGGAAGATAAACGAGAAAGATTAATTCAGGAAACCAGGTTTTTTATGCATATTTACAGATAATTAAATATAACTTTGTAAATGTGATAGAGCTTTTAGAGGTACGTGTAAAAACATGCTTTACTGATATTTCATATTTTTGTATGGGTAATGATTACACAATGTTACATTATTACTCTTTTGATATAATGGATAATATGCAACCCTATTATTTGATTGATGGATTTTAACCAAAGGAAAGGTTTGCGGGGTTGAAAGTAAATCTATTAACCGGCATCGTAAGATAAGACATAAAAAATAAAAAATCTTGTAGGCCTCAAATATGTGATATTTCGTGGAAAAATAATGTAAAGTGAATTTTACATATTTACGCTCTATATTTATATTGTGTATATTAGGGTCAGATCGGAACCTACACAGCTGGAGGTTACCCGAAAATTAAAAATAGGTCCTAAATTTTTTTCATAAACTTTGCACATAATCATATATCCCTATTGACCTCTGTAAGGCTCTTGTTTTAAATTCTAAATTTTAACACACAAAATAACAATGATATTCAATAATATAATTTTTTGAATTCTCAATTTGTAGAAATAAGGCACTTATTTTACAAAAATTACGTAAGCGCGATCCCCTGAAGAGGAGTCTCGGTTATGGTCGATTCACCACTGTCCTAGTTTATAATGTATACGAGGAGTTCTCAATCTTTTTAAAACGCCCACGTTGAGAACCACTGTTGTATACTATACAGTGTATACCGGTAGGACCTATACTACTATATTCTAAATCTCTGTTTCTGAAAGTCCTGTTCGTATTTGTAAGTAATTAACAATCAAAATATTTTATTTACTTAGTACATGTAAAATTTTTTGTAATTTTAGTAAAAATTGTAAAAAAGATGACATTTAAATAAACATCGTTTGACAACCACGGCTATAAATACATTTATATATTAGTAGGGTAGAATTGTTTATTTTCATTGGTTCACCAGAGTGCATCAATTTACTTTCTATTCCCGTGAGGCTTATAAATACAATATATTAAGGCGTGAACTTTTGACACTTTTTGTTGAATTAAAAAAAGAATATTTTAGTGAGTGTCCCAAATATTATTTAGAACATTATTATCGAAAAAAATTTACAAAATGTTGTACTTTCCTCATATCATACATTCATAATTCCTGATATTATTCAGATAAAAGAAATTTAGGAATAGAGGGTTCCCATCATGATCATTACATGAATAAGGAAAGTTCGCTCACATCATTTTGTTCGATTTGAATCGTTTTATATTAATCTGTTGTCTACTTTTATTAAATCAAATTAATATAAATTTTAACGGATATATGATAACACAATCCAACACCAAAAAAATTCAAGTATGATGAATAATCATCTTTTTCGTTTCAATGAGCTGGTCGACGTAATACCAATATTATTTTTCAATCACGTCCAGAGTTTTTTTAAATTGATGTTAAAGTTGCAAATGTCCAGAATAGGGGGTTTTCAAAGCCAAATTAAACACAATTACAAACGCCAACTATGTATTATATGCAGCACAATACATAAATTACATATTGATTAATGTCATACGGTATTTAGTTACGGTATTCTGAGAAATGTCAAATAATGTAATTATATTAAATCAAAATATATATTAGATATGTTCAATAAATAATAATATTCATGTCTTAAATGTAGTTTTAATTTATAATACTAGTCATAATAAGAGACTATTGAAAGATTTGGAGGATTCATTGTTACGAGAATTATCTGCTACTACGGGTAACATGTTGGACAATGTGGAATTAATATCAACCCTGGAAGAAACAAAATCAAAAGCTAAAGAGGTGTCTGAAAAATTAAAACTTGGATCAAAAACAGCTAAAGAAATTGATATAATGAGAGACGACTATCGAGTAGTAGCTAAACGCGGTGCAATACTATTTTTTGTATTATATGAGATATCCTCTATTAATAACATGTACCAATATTCTTTATCAGCTTATCTCAATGTATTCCGTTTTTCTCTGAAACGATCAATGCCGGACACACTCTTAAATAACAGATTGAATAATATTATGGATACCTTGACATTTAATATATACAATTATGGCTGCACTGGTACTTTTTAATGATATAATATCAATTTTTTCATATTATAATTATTTGCTAGGAATATTTGAGAAGCATAAATTACTTTTTTCGCTTCAGATTGCTATCAAATTTGAATTGAATAATAACAATATTTCGACAGAAGAATTGCAATTTTTCATAAAGGTAGTGAATTTAATATCTATATTAGACCTCATCAAATATGCATATTCCGTTAAGCTCTAATTTTAAAAATATTTTTTCACATTTGATGTTTATGTTTGCATTTCCCTATTGATAAAAAATTCAGACTCTCGTAGAGGTAGATTTCAAGATCGGTAAGATCAGGTACGTGCTGATAGTTTTCTGAATTTTTCACCATCCTGTTTGGAATAATTAATTACATGTATATATGAATAATTTATCATTTATGAATCAAATATATATTTCAATATTTTAGGGAAATTTAGCATTGGAAAAGAGTTCTCGTCAAAAAACTATAACATGGATAAGTGAGCAGGGCTGGGAAGATATAATAGAATTACAGAGATCATTTCCAAATGTTTTTAATTCAATTTGTGACAATATTGAAGAAAACTTAATCGAATGGAAAACGGTAATTACAAAAAAATGATTGGTATATCCGTTTATGCATATATTATAGACTTGTGTGTTCAACTTAATTTTTTTAGAAACTTAGTAAGTACTAAGTACTTAGTTTTACATAATAAAAAACTCACAAAGTACTTTTTTCAATTGTTAGTAAAAGTAGTTTAAAAAATTTAATGAATTTTCAGTTTTCGTTCACATAACGTAAAAAATTCAAAACATAAAATTAATGATACTTCTTCTAAATTAATGGTTTCTACGGCATTGTGATTAGATATTTCAGATATATTTAAATCTATTTATATTAGTGGTATGATTCGGAAGCTCCAGAATCGACACCTTTACCAAATCCTTACGAAGCAAACTTATCACAATTTCAGAAATTAATGATATTGCGATGTATTCGGATCGATCGCGTATATCGTGCTGTAACAGTATATGTATCTGATATTTTGGGCGAACGTTTTGTGACACCGCCAATAATCAATTTTGAATCAATTTATGAACAATCTTCGCCGACAACTCCAATTATATTTATATTGAGTGCAGGGTCTGATCCAACCTCTGATCTCTTTAAACTAGCTGAAAGAATAGATTTTGGAGTGAATAAGGTAAAGGTATTGTCATTGGGCCAAGGACAAGAAAAGTTGGCAATTCAATTATTGGAAATGTGTATTTCTCGTGGAAATTGGTTACTTTTACAAAATTGTCATTTATTGGTAAAATGGTTGTATTCATTGGAAAAGGAATTGGAAAAATTAACAAAAACACATCCGGACTTTCGTTTGTGGTTAACTACTGAACCTGTAGAATCTTTCCCCATTGGAATTTTACAGCAATCATTAAAAGTAATTTTTTATATTTATTTATTTTGACTAAAAATATTATTACTTTTCAATTTAGGTTGTTACCGAACCTCCAAACGGATTAAAATTAAACATGAGAAATACATATTTCAGAATTACACATTCTACGAAAGCTGAATGTAATCACGAAGCTTTCCCATCAATACTGTTTGTTTTAACATTTTTCCATGCTGTTGTACAAGAAAGACGAAAATATGGAAAGATTGGTTGGAATATTAGTTATGATTTTAATGATTCCGATCTTGATGTTTGTCACGGCATATTAATAACATATTTAAATAAAGCTATTGAAAATGAGGATCAACGCATTCCTTGGGCAAGTTTAAAATATTTAATTGGAGAGGTGATGTATGGTGGACGTGCTATAGATAATTATGATAGACGAATTTTAAAGTGCTATATGGATGAATATATGGGTGATTTTATTTTTGATACATTCCAACCTTTTCATTTTTTCAAGAATAATAATTTTGATTATTATATCCCAGAATTATCATCAAATATGAAAGTATATATTGAATATATTGAAAGCCTTCCTCTCGGTAATACACCAGAAGTGTTTGGACTTCACGCCAATGCTGAAATTGGGTATTACACTCAAGCTGCAAAAAGTATGTGGAGTCAATTGGTTGAATTACAACCAAAAACCAATGATAGTGGTAATAGTATTAGTCGTGATGATTTCATTTCCAAAATTGGCAGTGAAATTCAAGATAAATTACCTGAATTGTTTGATATTGTTAAATTACATAAAGCAAGTGGTATTAATATTTCACCTACTATGGTTGTATTATTTCAAGAACTGGAAAGGTTTAATAAACTTTTAAATAAAATGATAACTTCATTATCTTTGTTGCAGAAGGTAATTTTAATCATTAATCTATTTTTATTTTTACATTCCAGGCCTTGATTGGAGAGGTTGGTATGTCTGCTGAGTTGGATGACGTGGCCAACAGTTTATTCAATGGACAAATTCCTACAATATGGAAGAAATTGGCTCCGGCAACGCTTAAAAATTTGGGATCATGGATTACTCATTTTCTTAAACGATTTGATCAATATAATTATTGGGTTTGTTTAATTTTCATATTTTATGTATACTAGGTTTGTAGTGTTTTTTAGATAAGTTTAGGATTGAAATGTTGTAAGCACGGTGTGACAAATTATCTAAATTTTTACTGTACACCATCTTGCATAATTTAATAGGTAGAAACTTTATGTTCAACTAACTACGTACAGCCAGCGATTCAAAGATAAAATTGGCTTAATATATTGATATTACGTTATTAACATATCATGTACATTAATTTATTATTATTTTTGGTTATTGATTTTTCTAAATTTTGATTAGTTCTTATATTATTATTGTTAATAATATATCAAAAGTTATTTTTAACAATGAATGCTTATATTTTTTGCGTTAAAATTATTTTTTATCATTCTAACTACTCTAAAGTGGCTAGTTTTTCAAAAAATTAAATAAAAACTATAAATCTAAAACTACTAAAACTGTATAAAGCCAAGTTGCATGATTGTGTCACAAAAATGATTACTAAAATTTTTACAATTTATTAGGTTGATTGTTATGTACTGCGTACAAACAACCTAGCTCTACCGAGGGCACATTTTTATTATACGAAAAAAATAAATTCTATATATTAACAAAGTTTTATTACTTTTAGTTTCGTTGTAATTTTTATTTAAATTTTATTAAAAATGTTTTGAAAATGAGAATTTGAAATTTTGTATTTATATCAACTGGAATAAGCTCTATCACAATAATCATTTTTTGTAATTTTGATAATTTTCGTACGGGTTAATAATAATACTTAATAATCACTATATACTTATAATAATATATACTAATTATTAGGTAACTGAAAATGAACCAGCAATTATATGGTTGTCGGGACTGCATATACCAGAATCATATCTTACCGCTATGATTCAATCAGTATCTCGTAAAAATGGATGGTCACTTGATAAATGTGCACTTTTTACAACTATGACGTATTATGAAGATTCTGAAGAAGTTACAGAACGACCACTTCAAGGTTTTTTCAATTTTAAAAAAGTAAATTTATTCATAGGATGTTTTGTTTCTGGTATATATTTGGAGGGAGCCATGTGGGATACGAAAAATAGCTGTTTAATCAAACAAAAACCTAAAAAATTAATTCAAAAATTACCCATTATGAAAATTATTCCGATTGAAACCCATAAAATCAAACTACAAGTAATTTTATATTTTTAATATTTTTGTAAATCTTGGTATGCATTTTTCAAAAACTGAAATCTGCCTACAGGAATAGCTCAGTTTAATAATAATTACAAAATAAAATAAAATAAATGTGCAAGTTTTTCTAATATACATAAATATATTATATAACTGTATATATAAATACAGGCTAATTCCTATTTAACGGAATTCCTCGTTAACGGACTTTGAATTTTTCTCAAGTACAAAAATTCCGTTAAATAGTAACTTAAAATGACTAGTATCATAATTATACTAAATCTTTTTCGGTTCAAATTAAAAGTTTTAGATACGTAAAAAAATTTATTTTCTTCTTATTCAGGGGTGTCAATTATGCTGCTTGCGTTATAATATAAATATTTTTATAACAATTTTTTACACATTTTTTATATGTATTTGTTTTTTTACAGTTTTATATTGTTTTATTAACAAAATTATATTAAATAATAATATAATGTATATTATAAAAAAAATAAATTATATTAACAATTGTAAATGTAAGTAGTATAATCCAGGTCGTTACTCAATACTTATTTTTTATTATCGTAATTTATTTATTTAGAATACCTACCTTGTACCAGTATACGTGACTTCGGAAAGACGGAATGCTATGGGCGTAGGATTGGTTTTTGAAGCATTTTTGAATACAACTCAGCATGAAAGTCATTGGACGTTGCAGGGAGTAGCTCTGATTTTAAACACTGATTAAAATGACTACCAAAATATTTGTTTTATATTCTCTTAATAAATAATATTATTAATTTTTATATTATTATGGCTGAAAATAAATTTTATATGTATCTATGAAATTTAAAATTGTACCATGATTTGAATGACATCTAAAACAAACAAGAATATCATTTCATGTACATTGTACAATAGGGCTATTCCATATTTTTGTAATATAAAAATGACATATATAGAAAATGAACGCCGCTTAATTTGCTGCAGAATAATATTAATATTTTTAAATTTTATCCAAAAAAACCCCCGCGTCTTGAAGTTTAAAGTTTTCATTTCATGATTTCTCAAATTGTTAATTGAAAATTTTAATAATCCGTTGTCGTGTTAATAAATTGTTGTAGTTGAATCAAACGGTATAATAATGACCATTGAACCTGAAAGATCATTTTCGACATTAATTAATGTTAGTAAATTAACTATTAAAGTGGAACATATATGTTCAAAAACTATAAACAAATTTAATTCAGATTTTTTTGTTAAACTCAATTTAATTTAAATTAGCACGAATTTTCTATGTAAAAAAATAGTTAACAAATATAAATAGTAGGGGTGTGAAAGACTTTTTATATCAAAAGTGCACCCTTTCACCATATGAACATTTGGAAAATATTCAATTTGCACCCAATCTTACCTCTCAACAGTTAAAAAAACCCTGGGGCATCGCCTCTAAAGTTTTGAATAATGTATCGCTCACAGTAACAAATATATGACAATTATCTTAAAAATATTATTTTAAATATAAAATTTTTTATACAAATAGCTATAAAGATGCGCAAAATTATCGTCTAGCGAATCATGAACACCAAATTGATAAAAAAACTGATTCCAATGAGAAAACTGAATAAATATAAAAAAAATATAAATTGAATATTATTGTTATGGAAATAATTATTACGATAAAATTTAGTATACAAAATAAATTAAATTTTGCTCATTATTCATATTTTGAAGTGCTTTGCCCCAGGGTTTTTTTTAATCCTTTTTATATAATTTTTTGATAATTGTGTATTATTCAACCCCATCTTTAACGTATGGGGTGGCACTTTCGTATTTTCGCAAAAAAGTAAAAAAATTCACACCCCTAATAAATATTAGGTGATTCACAAAGTTATGTCGTTTTTATGGATACAATTGATTAGAAACGCTATATAACCGATAAGATTTTATATATTTTCAAATATAAAATATTTTTTAACAATCATGTGTACGAGCACATCAGATGAGAATGTAATTTATTTAAATCTACATTTATTCAATGGCCATTTAGATATAGATTAGACATTTAAATATTTTAATGATTTTGAGGGACATTTACGTCATATTTTAATGTATAAGTACTTTAAGGACCTTAGTGCAGTGGTAGCTACCAAAAATATATGTGCTGTGTATAGTAAGGATGTTTTAAATGACAGAAAATGTCAAAGATGGTTTAAAAAATTTCGAAATGAAAACTACACCCTAATGGATTTCCAACGTTCCGGTGAACATTCAATTGTTGATAGTAATCAAATAAAAAGTGAATTAAAGAAATCTCTAATTCAAACATATCAATCGCTTTCTATTGTTACCAGCTGTTCAAAAACCAGTGCCTATAATTGTTTGAAACGTTTACAA
>LWCA01000624.1:0-21799 GCA_001642005.1 Intoshia linei | reverse complement strand
AAAACCAAACTAGTATGGCTAAAAGTATTACTTATGCACTGCCGTGTGTTTTCTTTGGTTTTTAGATAGTAACCGATTTCACAAGGTTTTTCAAAGTCAAGGCAGTTTTCACCACAAGCTAGAAACGTATAATAATATATAAATGGAATAAACCTATGCATAAATTGCTAATGGGGTCAAAAATAAACAACTCTGTACATTTCAAACAATTTAAAGAATTGACGCAAGTTTTACAACCATGTCGGCAATCTATTAATTTATTTATAGTAATCCCATTACAGGATATATACATTGACATGATTTGACTGTCTGATCGAAATACATATTTTTAAATATACAAGCATTGCAGGTATCGGCTGTCGAGCACGATAAACAATTTTTCGGACAAGCTAAAAATAATCATATAATATATACTACGCAGATACGTTCACAAACGGATGTTTCTTCAAATAGCAAGAATCCAATAATACATGATGAACACGTGACACCATCCAAACAATCTTTACAGCCGTGTCGACACGCTAATTATGAAATGCTAACATGGTTAATAAAAAATTAACCGTAACACTGATTTAAAGACTGACTGTAATATATGGTAGGTTGATTGCATTTTACGCAACTAGTTGAATTTTCACAAACTTTACAATCTTTTGGGCATGCTGATAATACATAATTATAAAATATCACTAATTTTACATCAAATAAAAATACCTAAACACACTAACTCGCTTTTAAAGTACCCGTACTGACAAATATCACATATATCATTGGCTAAGCAAATTTTACAACCAACGCTGCATGCTTAATAATATAATAACGTTACGTAAATAAACAAAAATACGTTTGCAAACTTCGAGTTGATATCGATCAATGCAATCTAAACAATCTATTTGAATCAGTTTTCCAACGAACACTTCTCTGCACATTTTGCATTTTTCATTTGTAGCTTAATTTTTATTTATCATATATTAGATATGTATAAGCTATAATGTTTTCTATATTACCAATACATAATCCAGTGGATTCGACAACACAGTAGCCTTCTGAACAAAGTGTACATTTATCGAATGATAAACAAAAATCACAATTTTGAGGACAACCTTTAAAATGTATAGATGAATAATAAAAATTTTACTTTCACAAACTATAGTCGTTCGATCGTGTCTCACATAATAAGTAATTGCACATTTTGAACATGACCTATTTGTTGAACATTCAATACAATTATTGATACACTCTAAATTTAAAAATATAATCAAATAAATTTAATTAACAAATAATTTAATAAATTTATATCAATTTAATAATATTAATAATACAAATAAATATTATTATAATAATTACCTTTACATATATTCACGTCAAAATACGTATTTATGGCACATTCTTGACAAGAAAATTTGTCAGTACATTCGTTACAATTTGTAACACAATCTAAATAAAATTTAACTAATATTTTTAAATATTGATTGATTTTAATTAATAACTAAATTTGTTGAATTCAATATCATCAAAATATTTTACGATATACAAGATATAAGAAATAATATATAAATATATTTAGTATTTTAAATTTTTTTTGATATGTTTGGAAGTTTCAAATTGGAAATACAGTTCCGTTAAACTCAACACGAAATTGCATTTAATCATGGAATTATTAATGGATAATTAATTAATTATTAATATATGCAACCATACCGAACGTGGTGGAAACCACTATGCAATTAAATTTTAATCAAAATTAAATCTAACCTTCACAATTTAAACTTTCAGAATTGAAAAAATATCCAACTCCACAATCAGAGCATATATCGACGCTTGCACAGACGAGACAACCAGATAAGCAGGCTAAAAATAAATCGAATATATAATTTAATTAATATTGTAGTGATAATGAAATAGAATATATTTAATATACAAAGCTGAACCTAATCTACTTAATATCCCTCAATGACGCTTCAAATATTTTTCATCAAAAAATTTTTAGGGTGTTATTTCTTAACAATCGTAGATTCTGCAATGTATGTAATTAGTTTTATAGTTTTAGATAACCTTCACAAGCTACGTTTTCATTATTGAAATAATATCCAATAATACACTTAGTACATATTGAATTGTCTATACATTCAAGACAATTTAAAGGGCAATCTGAATAAAAATTTAATTGATGTCCTCATTGTAAATTGAAATATTAAATTACTTAAACACGTAGAAGTTAATTCATTCCAGTATGGAGTACCTCCTGTAACAGCTAAACCACATCTTAAGCAGGTATCTTCGTCGTTCAACAACATTGTCAAAGTGCATACTGCAACAATAAATAAATATATTTATTTATAAAGTTATAATACAATACACCATATCAATTAATTTATATACATTGGTTCATTCTCATTACATCAACAAAATTTTCATTTTCCAAACAAATTTTTCATTTCGTTGAAAACGTTGGAAAATTGAAAAAAGAATTGGTAAAAATTAAAAAGATTGTTTCGAAAATGTAATTTGCTCTAAATAGATATTGAAATTAACAGACTTACCAACACATTGAGGAATGTTTACTAGTAAGGTTAATGGACAATTTGAACAATAATTAATTGTTGCGTAACTGCAAACTAAATATAACAATAATTATGAAATAGCACCCATCTTCAAACGATTAACATTTAACTCATTATAAAATAGGATACTAACCATTTTCCAAATTGTTTTTTTTTAATTGGCTAGTTAAGTCAATTGAAATTTTCACTTTCACCCCACCATCAGTTTTATTAAACGAAATCATAAAATTTTTACACCTAAGTAAACTACTTTAAACTTAACGTATTATGAAAGGATGCGAAATATCAGCATAAATAAACATAACCAAATTAACATAAAATTAACAAAACCATTATATTGAAATTAAAATATTCTAAAAAAAAATTGCACTTACGAATTATCCCCATACCTTGTGTTAGGGATTAAATTAATGACTCCCAACATGATCATTTCACAATTATAGGGAATATTTATGAATTGCAAAAAATAATACCTTCACATTGCATTGTCGCAATATTCCATATGTATGTTTCAGCACATGTAACACATATTAATGAATTTAAACATGTATCACAATTAACTGGACAATCTATTAATTATATTTTAAATAAATATAACATTCATATGTAATTACTTGTTAATATATTTATATGTTAATAAATATTACTATCACATATATTTGTCAATGAATTCCATATTCTGTTAATGCATGCACTACATTTACCCAAGGAATTGAGGTTATCCGTCGAACAGGATATTTCTTTTTATAAATTTATAAATAATAAAAAGCTTAAATTACGCACACAGCTCCAAGTACTCAACTCCCAATAATAACCAATAGTACAAGTAGCTCCATTGTTATCACATGAAACGGAATTTTGAGGACACACTAATGTTTGAAATCATTGACGGTAAAAAATAAGTTCATGGATTACCCCAGCACTTGCTTCCAAATGAATCCCAAGATAAGCCACAAGATTCGCAATAATCAATATCGGTCAATGGTTGAATCGCACAGTTAACATCTAAAAGATACAGTAATCGAATTATACAATTGTATTACTTTTACAGGAACCAGAGCTCCAATAAGCTTGCATACAAGATCTGCAAAATTGTTCAATATAAGTTGGTATATTGACAAAACTGCAATCGTTAACTAGAAACTTTTTATACCAATAAAATAGATACTATATACCAACACAAGTCGATCCAGATATCCAACTAAGACCAGTTTTTAATGATTCGCATCTAATGCAAGATGGCTGTAGCAATATTAAATCTGGAATAGCGGATGCGGTATTACAATCCAAATCTAGTATACATTATGTACGTTTAAATTTCAAAAAATATATACAGTATACAATATTAATGCAGTATCATCAGGATACTGTCCTTTACTTATTTACTTAAAATAGTACATACTACATGTATTGTATTATTAATTATACAATGTACATTAGGGTGTCGCACGTATCTAATAATTAATGACAATTAGTTCTGAATCTGGTCATTAATGTAATAATGTAATTATGTAATAAAAATATTTACATCAATGTTAAAATAACTATTGATGTACAGTTGTCATTTTAAATTTATCATACAAAAATTTATTTGAGGAGAAAAGTAGATATAATGAGATATCCATAGTTATGAGGATATTATGTTGAAGTCCGTGTTATACTATACAATGTGTATAGTATGTCGTTTATTATTTAAAATTTTGACGATACATGTAGTTCATTTTATGGTTTTTTACCAGGGTATATTATAAAATAAAATAATTATTTTTTAGATTTTTAGAGGATTTTAACCAACTAAAATCCAAAATAAATGAAATCATAAATTTTTAAAATGATCAATTATAAATGACAACACGACTCGTATAGATAGCTTTAAATGTGTTTGATTGCGAAATAGTTTTTCTATATTAAAAATACACACATTTAGTGTAATTAATATGTATACTAATTGACTATCACATGCTCAAAATTCCGAAAAATGTGACAGTGTCAATCAGGGATTGGAAATAATTGATTGAATCAATTATTTTCTATAAACCAATTAATTGTTTGCTAAATATTAATTTTTCAATTAATTGAAATTTTTTATTTTTCATAAAGCAAATAATTGGAAAATATTTTTTGATTTTTCAATTAATTGAAAAATACTTTTTGAACAAACAATTAATTGATTATTTTTCAATAATTTTACCAATTAATTGCAATAAATTGGTTGCAATCAATTAATTCTAATCCTTGGTGTCAATGACACCCACATTTACAATGTGCATAAAGATATCAACTCAATTTTTTTCTAAGAACATTTTCTATGAAGCTTAGCCTACGTTCTTATTCGTTATCAAAATAAATAAGAATGATATGTTTGATTTTCGAATCCATCCACAATGGATGATGAGAGCACCTTTTAAAAATAAAAATTAATTAAATTAATAAAAAATAAATGATTTGACATATTAATGTACTGTATTATTATTTCTATATTTTATATTTATTATTAACATAAATAAATACTATAAATACTGTATATTTATATTATTATTGAGGTGTTAACTTTTTCATCGAATTTTAGAAATTAAAAAAATATTGTCCGTACGGTGTGAGTATTATAATTAATCAATTAAATGTATAGACTGAGAATTAATGTATTAATGAAAAGTATATTTATATGCAATTTACTAGGTAATAAATTAACATGTTAGTTAACATATATTTACCATATTTGTAACATTAGTGAGAGAATTGAAGTTTGTGTATGTTTTTAATACTATTGAAAAAACATTGGCATGCTCTGCAATTTAAAAATACCCACAATGTTTTGAACATTTGTAATATTTATTATTAATTTAGTAATTAATCCCTTTAAAATTTTTTTTAAAGGACATATTTGGTCCTGATAGGTTTTTGTCGTGGGTCGATTTTTGTAATTAATATTATACATAAAGTTCAATAAACATCTGGCTAATACATGAAATAATATTAAGAAATATTATTTTTTAGTTTATTCAACAATTTTTCTTAATATTTAGCTGTTTTTCAAAATTTAATTAATTAGATTATTAATTGTTAATGGATTATTTTGACACTGAAAGTAAAGTTTTAACAATTACTGAGGAAAATTTGAATTAACTCAAAGAAAAAATACATTTTTTCTCATTAATTAGCCCAATTTTAATCGTTTGAGAGGTTAGTGTTTTTTAAATTTAGGCTTAACAAATAGTATACGTAACGATATAAGTTTCGTTTACAATTCAATTTACTTCATATTAATGTTAACATAATAAATTATGTTAATTCATAATTATAATAATTAATAATTTAAGCTTCTAAAATTATTGGTAAATATAAATACGTAGTAAACTATTAAAGTAACTGCTACCCAAAAAATAAAGCGATACATACAATACAATACATAATATAAATATTTCGTTGTGAATGTCGTTATAACTTATTTTTATAAGTTATACTAAACGATTACGTTACTATACGACAGCTCTTCAAAAAAATTTTCTCATCCTGTATGACCCTGCATCTTAGTTTTTAGAAAACATTTAACACCTCAATAGTTATATACTAGTGCAATATTGTAATATTGGGTCCCAAATTCCATAGAAACAATTGTTGCAAATAACTTGACTGAAACTAGGTGAAATGCAGTCACCAACAGGAGAATCAACACAGTTGCCTCCAACCCATGATTTTTCTAGTACTCCACTACATTTATATTGGTCATCCAATACTGTGCCGTGTAATTCTAAACATTTAATGATATAATATAAACAAGGTTATAAAAAGCTATACATTACATGTATAAAATGTATTGTATATAATATATACTATATATTAAAGAAAATGAATTATAGTAAAACAATAATTAAAAACTCACCTTGATATCACGCTGGTTTATGTGTGCGTATCTTAATAATAAAACCCTAATGACCCTTTTGTGAAAAATCAAAACAAACTAAGACCTAGAATTTTTAAAAAGATTATTCTGAAGCAGTTCACTCAATTAACGTGGATGGTAAAATTCAACCTTACAAATGTACATTTATTTTGAAAATTAAAACATTCTTGCAGTAATTTCCAAATCAGGAGTGAAACTTAAATTTGACATGTAAAAATCTGGGTTTTAGTCTCATAAATTGATTTTTTTTTTAGTATAACACAAGTATTATTATTTTTATTTGGAGTGAATTTAGTCAAGTTATTGTAATCAATTGACAATATTATTTATTAAGCCATATTTTCAGATGTATCAATCAATATTAAATGGAAGTTAACCTTCCAAATATATTAAACAATTTTAAAATTAATTTTTGTTATCAATATTGTGTCATGTGGAAAAATAAATCATTAATTGAAAACCTCCAAAGAGACGCCATTTACGAGCGACCAATATAAATTTATAATAATAATTATAATGTAATACTTTTTGCAGTTCCGCCACTATTTAAATAGGATAGTCCATGGCAGTGACTAATATCAGGTTTAGTAATACATTTCACAGCTAAATGAGTTTCATGTGATCAATGATCATATAAGTATCATACCTTTCAGATTGACACCAGCTATCTTTAACCCAAAGCAAAAATTACACTGTTTTTCGGTGATCTGAAAAATAATTTTTCAATTTAAAAAATCTTACCAAGTTGGATGTACAAGCTAAAATGATTATAGATAAATTAAATCTATTGTACTGTCGCCTGTTATTTTTTTGCATTTATTTTGACCAGCATCCCAATCCATTTCTTCACAACCTGTACATTTGTCAATATCGGTAGGTTCAGCATCACAGTCACCTTTTGATACTATAATTTATATGTACATGACTATTATTCAATTATATTATACTGAACGTGCAGCTAGTTACAGAATCCCAATACCAGCCTAGCCTACGGCATCCATAACATTTATCTGGCGTGATCAACAGATTAATTGCAAAACAGTCGATTTCTAAATATTAATAGTATAAATCAATTTTAATTAAATCAGATTCATTTTAATAATTGATTAATAATTACCAAAACACTGCAATGCCGATGTATCCCAATACCGATTATGGCAACCTTTACATTCTAATTCAGTCAACGTAGCCGTATAATAACATTGCACAGCTGAAATTAACATTAAAAATAAAACAATATAGTAAACGATCGCATGTATTTGTTAAGCCATTCCAATATTTTCCACATTTATCTATTTTTTGAGTGGTCCATCCGGGGTCACATACAACTAAATATTTTACAAATTACTAAAAATTTTATACATGCTGTGCATTTTCCAGTAATCCATACTCGATTTGTGCAAGCTTCACATTCACTTTGTACTAGTACAGTCGTAATATCGACAGACCCATCACACAATTTGGCTATGTATGGAAATAATGAACCGAAATGAACATACTTACGTTTACAATCAGCCATACCAAAATCCCAGTAGTATCCATTGCAATAATCACACCAACTCATGCTGTTTGTCTGTACTGCTGAACAGTCATAGCCTAAACCACAATATACAATAAATAATAATGTTAAAAATGCAAAATAATACTTTTGCAATTTCCGGCAGAGTGAAAGTATCCCTTTGAATAATAATTGTTATTGTAATCAATACAATGTAGACAAGGAAGAGTAGATGTTTTTGGTGTATTAATCGTACAAGCTATAAAAAATATTCAATTTAATTTTACGATAGATTTATATTTTACCTACACAAGAATTTTGTACCAAATCATAATATAACCCATTGCATTTGTGACAACTATTTTGTACTACATTAAGAGGCATTTTTTGGATAAATGTACTGCAATCTGAACATATTATAATATTTTATGCTATAAAAATAAATACCAGTGCATGTGAGACTGGTAGGGTCCCACACTTTACCAGTTATACACATGTCGGTGGCACCTACCATGCATATATTGAATATATCGCAATTCAAGCAATATTCAGGGCAATCTTGAAAATAAATTTAATTAATAAAAAATTTAAAAAAATTACTGATGCAATGTTGCGTCGGTAAATTCCATAAATATCCAGTCATAGTCGGTACGCAATTTAAACATTTATTCTCTTCACTAATCAAACAGGCTAATATTAATAATAATTATTAATTAATAATTTTAATAACAATTTAATAATATTTTTTTATGTATAATTATAATTAATATTAATATAATAAATTATAATTTATTACGTTTACAAATTTTTCCGTCCAAGTAATAATTATTACTACACTTTGCACATCCGAGATTTTTCTTGCATTCACCAATTTCGCAGCCTTCTCCACAAGCTATTTTAATATTTTTAATTAGTAATAGTAATACATAAACATACATGTATCATAAATGGTATAAATATAATAATGTAAACAATGTTTACTAAACATAAAATATGCACCAATAACTCTACATTTATTAATTTTTCAGCTTTTGAAACTTAATACAGATTGTATTGAACCCATACAAACATATATAGTAGATGTTCTCAACGATAAACCAAGTGGCTCCCAAGGAGGAATTATTTTTGTATGGGAGGAAATTTGTAAAAAGGGTAGGAATTTTGGAGGAAAAATTATCTCAGTTGAATTGTGTCGTGTGATGTCCATTATTATTAGTATATTGAATAATAAACAATTACAAAGTAAAATAATATAACAGTTGCAACAGAGAGGTATACTCCTTATATTTTTATTCTGTCGATCTCAGTTCGATTCCCATTTATTAAACATTTTCAAGAATTATAGCCTTCTTTCAAAACGAAAAATTGTAAAATTAATCAAAATAATACTGTAAAAATATAAAATCAAGTTAATTTGAAGTATTTAATGTTATTTTATAATAACATTTTCAAAAAGAGGGACAATGGGGGTTTTTGACCCGTAAGATGTGAAATTGGGAGGTTGAAATATATCTTAATATACGTCCCGGAAAAAACTGTAATTGAAATGTGGCCTTTAAAAAATTCTAAGATTGGTAGTTATTTCAATAAAGTCACACACACATCCACACACATACACAAACAAAAATCGCGTAGCATATTATATAAGTTAGAATTTTCCATCATCATCCACTATTTATATCACGTTTATTTTAATTTTGGCAATATCATCCAATGTTTAAAGTCTAAAGTTAAAATTAGAAAGTCTAGCAGCGATTACTTGAAATTTTGATTTGTTTGTGCTCTTGATGACAATTTTATTTACCTTTTTGCTTATTGTACCAAAAAACATTAGTAAATAATTATATGCGGACTACAAAACTTGTAACATTATTTTGTTAGTAAACCCAGTGGATATTGCGATAAAAATATTGCTTTTTTATCGACACGGAAAACAATTATTTGAAATTAAACCAAAAAATTACATCTTTTTTATATAAATCTAATCTTAATGTTGAAAAATTAGCAAAAGCTAGTAATGAAATATCTTACAAAATGAAATATCCACAAATTACGAAATATAGTATTTAAATTAAAATTTGGTCATAAATGAAATAATGATGGGGAGGAATTTAAAAAAAATTGGAAAAAGGAGCGAATTATAAAAAAGGTTGAAAACTAGTGATATATAGGACATACACAGTTTAGGTGCATTGTAGATACATTCATTAATGATATAACGAATATTATGTATGTCTTGGTGAACAATATCTTATTTGTTATATTAAATGTATAATTATAGATTCTATTATACATACTTTCACAAAATTCCGTTATATCGTTCCAGTAGAAATTATCTTGACACGATGCACAAGATTTACCGCTTGTACATTCATCGCAATTGTTAAAACATTCTACAAAAGTATAATTAAATATTTTAATGGTTAATAATTATAATTGTCAATTATGAAGCAATATATGGTTTAATTACTTGTGCATACTTTGCTTTCTAAATAGTATCCTTTGTCACATTGAAAGCAACTTGTATTTCCCAAACAAGCAGCGCAATTATCCGAACATTCTATTAGATTTAATTAATTAAAATAACACATGTTCAATTTTGATTAAAGGAGACAAAATTATAAATACATAACAAATCATGGAATGAATACTGTAATGTCATTAAACTAAATAATAATAGGTATCAAAAATAAGACATTCAATTTTATATGTAAGCACAAATTATATAATAAAACTTATAGTATAAGTTTCGATATTAATTGTGATTAATGTATTTCCATACATTGTATAAGTTATACGGGGCTAACACATACAAAAGTACGTATAAATGATTACTAATGCATTGTTTGGGTCCAGTTTCTTTGTAGAATCCCAACGAACAACGTGAACAGCCAAGTCTGTCCAAGCAGGTATCACAGTTGGGTAAGCAATCTTATTTTCAATAAAAAAAAATAATTATACTTACCATCACAATAATTGACATAATCATTAAAATAGTTTCCAATTTTGCATTCTAAACCTAAAGAATTAATTGCAATTAAAAATTTGTACATGATTTTCCACTAGAACATAAATTGCAATAATTTGGACAACCTAAAATATATTAGAAACATTTCTTTAAAAATGACGTTTGCATTGAAGGGTATCAGCATCACGATAATAGCTTTCACTACATTCTATACAACCGAGTGGAGCTTTATAGCAGTTAATACAGTTGTTAATTTTACAAACACCTAATAGTTGATATTAAAATACAATGTATACATTACTTTGCACAAAAGTTTGGTAAATTAAAAACAACAAGATATAAAAAAAGTCAAACTTCATAATAATTTGAATGTTAATATATAAAATATTTAGATTCGTATGCTAAATTATTTCTTTGTTAAGTTACTCTATTCCAATTTCTGCATAGCGATATTATTATGAAATAAAAAGATAAGGAAATATACTGGAATAAATACACGATAAATATTTACGTTTAGAACAAAAACTATTGGTTAAATGAATATATATAATCAACTTGACTATTAGGCATCAAAAACTAATTTTATTTGGTTAATCTAATGTGACTAACAATTAACGCGCAGTTTTTAGTGTGAATTGACAAAGTAAATATATTCCACATATTTCACCTAATTAGATAAAATTATTGTCTGAAATTTGGAGAAACATTTCCAATCAACTCGGTGTTGATACTATTTTCAATTTAGTATTTAGTAACTCACTAAAAAAAATTTTTTTAACACTCAGTAAATACTTTTTTTCAAATTTCAGTAAATTTTATAAAAATTTTAAAAATAAAAATTATTAAAATGTTTAAGATTTTTGATGAAAAAAGGAAATAAATAATTAATATTTAGAGGGAAATAATATGAATAGGATCCGAATATTCAATTTTGTAATAGAGTAATATCATTAAAATACATAGACATATAAAGTGTATTATATAATTATAATATATAATTACAATTAAATGTATTAACAAAAAATAATTTATAAATTACATATTAAGATTTTGCTGTATTTCAAAAGTTTTAGCTTCAATTAATTCTGGCGTAATCCTAGTTCTACGAATAGACTAGTTTCTACTTACACAAAACTTATTTCTAAAATTCTGCTTTCACTTTCTAAAATGCTAATATATTCTGGTTTCATTAACTTGATCAAGCAAAAATTTTTTTATTTCCAGGGTTAACGATTTCGCGGCGTAGCAGAAATCATGAACTAAATCGTTCAGTAGTTGTTTCACTTTATAGACTTTTGTTGTTATTATTCAAGGACAAAATTAAAAACTTCTTCATTTACTTTTTTCCGAAAGCAAATAAATTTCTGAGAACCAAACATAGTGCATAATAGAAGTACGGGATAAAAAGATAAATCATTATTACCAATGTTTCGAAAATAGTTTTTTCTTTACTTTTAGTGAGGTTTGAAACTCAGTACATATTACAAATGTAAAATACATCAGTTGATACATGTATTTACAAATTACAAAATAAAGATTTAAAACACATCTGTATCCAAAATTTCGGAAATCTATAAATAAATGTATAAAAAATTATAAATTAAAATAAAAAATTACAGTAAGAGGGTATTTCGAGATACATTCAATGTTTTCTGGTTCAATTTCATCAAAGGATTTTTCAAAATATTTTAGTTTCCAAATTGGTCCACCATCTTTATAGAAAGAGTTTTTCAGTATACCCTTGATCATATTGGTTGGAATACCTTAAATTAATTGATTATAAAATAGAATAACTAATTATAATATCAGACGCAAGTTTTCGGCATTACATTATTATTTCATCAACAGTATTTTCACACCGAACAAATATAATACTATTAAGTTATCCGTTCTTAATGTCATCATATTAATTTCATAAAATAATAAGTTTCTAACCACTTTGATTCAATTTGCGAATACAAGTATTTGACTTGACATCCCATAAAAATAGACCTTCTTTACTTATACTGTATAGAAGCGAACAATCAGCATTCAACATCATATGGTAAGCAGGAGTGCTACATTTCATGAGTACATTAAATTCCAGTTAAATTTTAAAAATAAATTACCTGTGCCCAGACAGTACAATTGTATTTTCATCACTTAAATCAGACTAAAAATTATTAGACAGATTGATTTGTGTAAATACATAGTTTTTAAGAAAAATTTTTGATATTTGAGCATTTGACATAGACACAAATAAAACACTTTCACACCAATCGATTTTTACATTTAATAATGGATAATCAAAGTGTATTGTTCTAATTAATGATTTGTTGGCAATAGACCATATCTAAACAGTAAAATGTAATCTAATAATGTATCTAATAAACTACATAATATTCATTAAGTACATTAAATGTATTAGTTTATTGTTTTTCAGTGTTGGATAACTACTTCGTAATTTATAAAATATAACATAACATTTGATTTGTTAAACTATACAATCTAACTAATTACAATTTGATTACCTAATATTATTAAATGTTTGCAAAAAACAGATCCTATCAAGATTTTGTATAAATTGAACATTACATTTAGTTTGAAAACAAGTATATTATGCTACTAGTTGACTGTATGTACTACGTACAAACAGCATCTAGCTCTGCCGAGGGCACATTTTTATTCTACCAAAAAAATAAATTCAATAGGAAAATCTAACTTAAAAATGCTATATTGACTATTATCAATCCTTTAAAGGAGTGATTCCCAAACTTATTTCACGTGGACCTTCATATCATATTAACTTTTAATTTGAAGTGAATTATTCCATCTATAGGGTGAACTGTAAATAGGGAAGAATATGAACTCATTTTTGGGACTGTTCACTATTCGGTGATAAATAACAAATTATTATTTAAAGTTGATCAAATTAGTTTATTTGCAGCTTTGAGACCCTAATAAAGCAAAATTTTATTTATGGTACCAACAGAGATTTTACAAGTTTAGCTAAATCTCTCTGGCTGCAATACACATGAGTATCAATGAACTCTAAAATTTCTTTTTTTTCTTTGAAAGTAAGTCTTTTTCTACTTGTATTTAAATTATTAATGTTCACTAATGAAAAAGCGAAAATATATCGAAAATTTAAAAAAAGTCGAAATTCTTTCTTCACTGTTCTCTATCAATACTATAATTAAAATTTCAAAATATAACTTAAAAATTTAGAAATGATGTGCAAATATAATTTTATTCATCTACAGTGCGCGAACTAAATATAATCCCAACAGTTTTTTATTAATAGTTCATTAAATATGATAGATAAAAATGAAGAATATAAAAATATAACGAGATGAACGTAAGTCACACACAATAAAATTATTATTAATTAATTTAAATATCTAAATTCCGGATCGGTTATAGTATCGGAGCCTTTTGTCATAAAGGAAAATCAAAATTGGTAAATTTAAAAAAAACCAAAATTCTGAAAATTATATTAATACATTATCAGAAAATTTAGTTCCATTTGCACATTTACAATATGGTACAGATTTCTTTTTCCAACAAGACAATGCTTCAATCCATACTTCAAAGTTGGTAAAAATATGGTTTCAAGATAATTCTATTGATGTAATTGATTGGCCATCAAAGTCACCAGACTTAAATCCAATTGAAAACCTTTGAGGAATTTTGGCTATGTCTGTTTACAAAAATGGGGGGCAATTTAGCAATACTGAGGAACTAATAAAATTGATTATATTAGAATGAAATAAAATTGATCAAAATCTTTTACAAAAATTAATAACGTTTATGAAAAATAGATGTCTTTATGTACAATATAAAGGAGAAAAAACACACTATTAAATGTGTAAATGGATATACTACATTATTTTTATTCATTGTACTTGTTTATTTCGCTTATTATGTATATATATATTTTTTGTAATAACTTTTTGTTGAAAAAAGATATATAATTATAATAGATATATCATCAAGTGTCGCTTCGTTTGTGTATCTTAGTATGAAAATTTCACCTTTCAATCACAATTATTAACAAAAAAAATGTTGGGCTTATCTTTATTTTGCACACTGTAATAAGCATTTATAAAATGTTAAAATAAATAATTAAATGTATTTTATGGCTTATATTAGCATGTTCCATATATCTAATGTTCCCTATCGACAGGTTGCACTGTATTTTGTTTTAATATTTGTGTAAAGAATTTTAAAAACAATTGTTATCTCAATTCTAATAATTTATTAGACAGAATATGCTGTATAAACTTATAAATAAATAAAAATAGTACAATCCTATAAATTGTCATAAATAGCTTAAATTCCATAACAAAGAATGTTAATAAACGTGTATATTCGTATTTGCTTTCAATGAGTAAAAAATATCATTTTGTATCAATAATTAACGGAATTCGCACTTTATAAACACATTTCAGGTGAATTTTAGCAATACAAAGAATTGTAATATATAAAAATGATCATAACAAAGTTGTATTACTTTTAGTAATTCGTTGTCGTAGTTTTAATTTAAATTTTAAACGAAATATTTTGAAAATCAAAAATTGCGTGGCAATATAAAAAAGTCGGAAGGAATGAATTATATAGATTTTCATCTATATTTGTTTATTGGAAATGTGTAGAATTTCAATTCACATTTTTTTTGAAATTGTAGGATGATTATTTTACTTTTTCATTTTAAATTTTAATCCAGCGGTTCTCAACATACTTCGCGGTTGGTACCCCTAAACTAAAAAAAAATAATTTGGTACCCCATAATAATTTATATGTATTGTAACTATGATACCACGTGAATTAAAAAAAATCAAATAAAATAAATAGTTAATTAAACTCTACTTCATCAAAAATTGATACATAAACGTATTATGAAATTTTAAAAAATATTTATAATTTATGAATCATAAAGTGTCATAAATGTGAGTCATAGGTTAAGACGAACTGGTACCCCAAAATAATTTATGGTACCCCTAGGGGGTACCAGTACCCAATTTGAGAACCGCTGTTTTAATCCAACATTAGAAAAATATTGATTGATAATATATTAAAAATTATTTTTCACTGGGAATGCATAGACTTTTGGGATTGAAATTTTGTATTTATATCAAATGGAATAAGCTCTATCAGAATAATCTTTTTTTTAATTGTAGGATCATTAATTATTTCAAATTTTTTGTTTTAATAAAATAGTTTCGAAGTAAAAAAAAATAAATATTAAAGTACTTTTTTCTAAATTTTTAAATTCTAAATTTAATTATTCGCTGAGCAGACATAAAATTTTCTGGGTGCACCATTTGAGAAAGTCCTAGACAAATATAAATAAATGTACCTTTACAGAACAATCCAAAGAACAACTATAAATATAATCTTGCTTCCGTTCATTTGTAATTAAATCTGTGACAGCTAAAGAGTGACCTGAGAAAGTATGAATTTTTGAATTTAACTTGGAACTGACAAGACTAAATGCATTATATAATAAACAAATAAAAACTAAATAAGTATACTTATAGAAGTCGTATGCAAAAATATTTGTATCATGGGAAGTGGTACATAAAACTCCACCATTATAAGAAAAAAGGATGCAATTTATTTTTTGCAAATGATCAGAAACATTAGCACACAGTTGACCTGAATGAATATTCCAAACATAGAAGCTATTTTCATGAACTCCAATCAGATAATTTGAACAATTTGATAGTTTCAAATGTTCATAACACTTTTCCACCCCAAATCTTGATAATAGATTGTTCTATATTCATTAAATAAAATGGTTATTTCATGTAAGCTGTCTTGAGATACCATCCGAATATAATTAACAATTCAAAATAAAAAATATTTCCACAAATGGCCACTAATCTCAAATTTAGTGAGCACGTTCTCAAACTTTTTGATGGGAATTTTTTTACTTTCTTCACGTGGAACCCATCTAATATACAAGTACAGTATTCTCTCTACAGGCAGGCGATAAACAACATACCTTGTTTCTATAAACAATGGAAGTAAAAACATTTTTTGATTCAGATGAATACAAAAGAAAATCGTCATTTATTAAAACAAGAGTATTTTTCAAAATGTTTCCATATTTTGCAGTTTGACATTTAATACTCTTGACAAGGTTCCCGTCATTAGTGTAAATGTTTATGTAATTATCAACATCTTTTTTAAATGATACTATAAAAACCTAAAATAAATATGTAACTTGAAAGTAATATAAATAAACCTCTTGTAAAGCGATATCCATTGCAAACAAATATTATATCTACGATAATTAGAAAATAAAATAGTTTGCATAGATACAAATGTTTAAATTATAAACGATAATATAGAATGGCGCTTAATTTATTGAGTACTTTAAAAGTACATACGTCTGACGTAAAATCCTTGTGTTCAAACAGTAATATTAGTTCAGTTGTAATTTCTGCTTCTAGAGATGGAACTGCGATACTATGGATTAAAGAGTAATTGTAAGTAAATAAATAATATATTAAATTTTAGTGAATCTGGACAATTTATTTTTCACCATATAATTCTCCAAAATAAAAAATTTTTAAATTCCGCAATTTTAACGGATGAAAAGTGTGTATATATAGGAAATTTGGATGGATTAATGTGGATCTATAAAGTTGAAGAAAATTACGATACTACCGAATTATACAAAATACAAGCGCATACGATGAATTTGTGTCGCTTGAATTACAAAAAAAATATAGTCATATCGGCTTCTTGGGATACAACCGCATGTGTATGGAATAAAAATGAAAAGCTATTCGATTTAAAAGGTAATATCAATGATTTGTTTTTTATGATATAACTTAGGCCATTCAATGGCAGTCTGGGCAGTTTGTATTAAATCTCCTGTTGAATTTCTTACAGGATCTGCGGATAAAACCATAAGAGTGTGGTTTAATAGTAGCTGTCTTCTTATTTTTTCTGGGCATAAAGATTGTATACGATCGTTACAGTATTTGGACTCTAGTGCGTTTTTATCATCATCAAATGATGGAACAATTCGACTTTGGAATTTACTAACATTGAAATGCGAAAATGTCTTGATTGGACACAAAACCTTTATTTATGATGTTAGTCTTGTGGACTTTAGTGACGTTGATAAACACTTGAAATCGCCGCAGGCAGAAAAACTCAATTTTAAAGCAATTTACAATGAGAATCCAGAAACTGATGTAGAGTTAAATGAAAAGGTTGAACGATTGGCAGATTTGTATGTAAAAATTAAAACAAAGGAAGCCACCAGGTCTTATGTTTTGAGAAGAATTGCATCTAAAAATATTATTCACTACATTTCACAATATTCGCACAAATATCCCAGTGAAACCAATTTAGTCAAATTTGTTAGCGCCGGAGAAGATGGAAAACTTTGCATTTGGGACTATCATACTAAATTAGGTGATGTAATTGTTTCAGAGGATGTTAGTGTATGGTGTGTCAACATTTCGTCAGACAACGATATTCTTGTTGGAACAAGGTTGGTTTTATTTTATTGGAAATTTATTTCTTTTTAGTAATGGCAGTATCATGCACTATAAAATCAAATCAGACTGGCGTAAGATTTGTACCAGGATTCAACTGGGTAAAAAGGCTGGACAGGCAACCGCACCAGATGTTCAACCTGACATGTCCAAATATATACGATCCAACGATGTTCTCTCGAAAGGTTTTAAAAGGTCTTTAGGTACAAAAATATAATATATTTTTAGACGGAACGTCCGATAAACAAAATGTTTTGATTAACACACCTGAAGGACCTTTAGTATATCAATGGTCAGCTGCCGACAAATTATGGAATTTAATGGGATCATATAATGGCGCATCCGGACGACCCACAGATAAAAAACAAATTTTGGACGGAGTGGTAAGATTATATATACAAATTATCTAATTTAATGTAGGCGTATGATTATGTTTTTGATGTGAGTTTATCCTCTGACAGAAGTATAATGAAATTACCGTACAATAGAGGTGACGACCCTAGAGAAGTGGCTCAAAAGTTTTTAACAAAACACAGTATTGGTTTAGATATGATTGAAGACGTTGTTTCTTTCATAGAGAAAAATACTAACGAAGGAGGTTTATTTGAAAATGTTTGAATTTTTATTTAATTTTTACATGTTTTCTGGTTAGAAATATCAATCGATTCCGCCATAACAGAAATGAGTGTTTCTACGGGAGAGTCTATGTTAGGTCATGATACAAGTTTCGCATTTTAGAATATTTGAAACATATTTTAGATACTACGCATTTTAGTATTTACAATTACATTTCATTTAAGAAAACAGACATTATGAAACTTTACGGTAATTGGTCAGTTATAAATTAATATCTACGTTTAGGTAAATTTTGTGAAATGAACAAAAATGTTGGAGAAACTCAAGGATGTCAAGATTTACAATTATGTCATGAAGACTTGGAAATTTTAAACAAAACTCTACAAACTAATGATTATACCTATTTTGGTGAAAACTGCAAACTGTTTGAAAAATGTTTAAATTGGCCCACTTGTATTGATAACGTTGTTGTCCTAACATTTTAAATTAGGTTTCCAGTTGCCCAGCTTGGATTTATTACGGTTGATGATTATCAAGGACGTATTTAAATCAAATTTTGATAAAGAAAAAGTAAGAAGAATTGTTTGTTCTGACTCTAATGTGAATATTCGTCTAACGGCTCTTAGGATATTTATTAATATGTTCTCTAACGAAATTTATAGGGATATTTTAATTCAAGAAATTAACCTAAATATAGAAATGATCAGGGTTGCAGCCCAAATTCCTGACAAGTTTATTGCTATTGCTATTGCAAGTTTTGCACTTAATTATGCTATTTTGCTCGTTAAAACAAATGTCTTTGCCCTATTGAATGAAGTTGTACAGATTTGTCTAGAATTTTTAACACTTTTTGAAGACTCTGAAAGTGTCTATATCGTAGTTTGTACACTGGGAGTTATTTCCAAAGCTAGTGTTATAGAATTGATTCGCCGAAAAGGTGATATTTTGTATCACATTCAGAACATGAAATGTACCACATCTGAAAAACTCGAATCAGCCAAATTTGTTTTACTCGATACATTTTCCAATTTTTAATAAATTTTATTATTGTTTTTTTTTAATTCATTTCATCAATCACATGAAACAGAAATTTAGGACATGGAAAGGTGTTAATTGTAATGTATTTAGACGTGTAAATCTAAGTTTTATGTATTTTTAGGAAAGTTATATAACGCAATACAAATGTTTGACCTGGTTAACGGTCACGGTAGCTATCCATAGTAAGTTGATAATCCGACAATTTCATATTTTTAATCTACTGAAAATAATTGAATAGTGGTCATTCAAAACATTTTGACTTAATAAAATTGAGATGTATCGTAAATTTTCAAAAGCGGGAACCGTATAATTTAAAAAAGTGGCCCGCAAAAGGTTGTCGAGCCCTGTTATAGATAAGTCATTCTTCTAAATACATTAAAACTTGCATTTTTAATAATAAAACAAAAATTTAGATTTCCACGAAATCATTACGTTTCCTATTTTTAATATTGTAAAGCAGGGGTCGGCAACCAGTACTGATAGAATAATTTTGTATGTCTTTTGAGTAAATATGTAAATTATTTACTATTCTACCATAATTGGCTCATTTTAACTCTGAATTTACAGATCGCACTGGATATTATTTTGTTGAATATGCTAGAACCGTTTCTCTTCAGTTAAAATTGAAATTTATCATGTCAATTTTCAAAAACGGGCCCCTTATAATATTATCATTAACTAAAGTGTCCCACGAGACGAAAAAGGTTGCCGACTCCTGTTGTAGAGGCATCAACCAAAAAATTATTCCGATATGGACAAACCCTCCAAATATTGGTTAATTTTAAAAACAAACATTATTATTATTTATTAGCAACGCATCTTTTATAAAATTAAATTTCTTAAGAAAAGGATTTCACTAAAGCCTTGAAATTGTCATTACTATAGTTTTAAAAGTATCTAAAATTTATTATTAAAATTAAAATGTTTGAATATTTTGAGCATTTATTTGTTCGAATAATTATTTATGCAGTGAAACAGCCAATGGAATTTTTAATTAGTATAATAATGATAACTATGCCGCTCTTGGCTCTTTCTGCCTATCTCACATGGAAATATATGAAATGCTTGGAGAAGAAGGAAAAAAGAAAAAAATTTATTAATTCCAAGAAAAATGCATAACTTGTATAATTATAAATACCATTAAAAATTTATCTATTAATCAATCAATCTTTCTCCATTATAATAATTTATACAATCAAGATTATATGTACCACTTGAAAAAAACGTAAAAATTAGATTTTCAACCATTAGATAATTTCGACAACTAATAATTAATGTTTTTTATTCTCACTGAATCAATATAGAATGTAAATACAAGTACAGTAGGGAATCACATTTATAATTTTTTTTACAAATTCAAAAACATACCAGATAGATTAGATGTAATTTAAAAAAAAATGACAATCCGATGACTAAATTTGAAAATAAATCATTAACGAATGTGGGTTGATCAATTAAGTAATTAAAAAAAAATAGTTAAATTTAAGTTTATTTTCATGATTTTGTTAATTTTTGTTTACAAAAACTTAAATTCATGCTTCGTTTGTAGAGGTGGAAATTATGGGCACAACAAAATACTCAAGTTCAAAAATTCAATAAAGGCTAATAAGTTATAACTAAAAGACCTTTATAATCAAATTTATTTATTCAGATTTAAAAATAAAATATCCTCTAAGAAGTCCCTTGCCATTTTTGGTCTCTTGTAACTATCTATAGTTTTTAAAATATTGAAGGAACGTTCTACAGATACCTGGGAGC